>CABHPH010139889.1:0-37260 GCA_902168325.1 Peromyscus nudipes
TGTCATGTCATGATTCAGGATTTTAAATTCTGGAAATTGCTGATGTTTTTGAAATTTGGTTGTCCATTCTTCTCAGCTTGTGGGTGGCTTCATCTCTTTTATTAAATGACAGTCTACAATTGAAAGGTTAGACTCCGTCAGCCTAGTTACTCTTTCAAGAATAACTGTTTCAGCTACTGTTCCACTGCACACCAGAAGCCATCGGTCCATTACCTGTTCAGCTGCCTTCGAAGAAGGGGCATTGTATCTTTTCATGATTGCAAAGGCCACTTCAGCGATGGTGCCATATTGTCCTGGCCTCAGAGGATGCCTGTTGGTAAAGCCACAGTCACACTTGTCTTGGCAAGAATTGGTAGTCCTTTGTTTTTTGTCCTGTCTGTCCATTTTGTCCTGTTTGTCAGCAGTCAATGCAAGGGCATTTTGTTGCCCAGTGGCTAACGTTTGCCACAATGAAAGTTAACTCCATATGTAGTTTTCTTTAATGCTCATATCTTCTCTAAATAGATTTTAGTTTATTGATACAAATTTAAAGTTAATTTTGTTATGCTGTATATATATTGCTACTCTTGTTTAAGGTGTTGTGTTTGTGCAGCTCATGTAAATTGTAATGGATAATTAAGAAATACAGATTAATAATTAGTCTTCTATGATAGTCAAACTTATAGTCATATTAAGTTTTCTAGGTATACATAGATATAATTCAGTTAGGAAGGTAATCCTCAAACACTTCAAAGACCTACAGAATATGGCATTTAAAATGTTTTAAAAACTTAGACTTTCTGGACAGTGAGACACATTTGCTCCTGGCAGCACCGATTTCCTTCAGAGAGAAAGATGGGCATTGAAGACACTCCATATAAAATTTATCTTCTCCTTGGCAAAAATGGCCATTTGGGCAAGGAACTGGACTGCTTGACAAAATATTGTATCAGCTGGACATGCAGGACCCATGGGAAGGTGACCACTGAACTTTACAAGACAAGATGGTCCTTCAGGTTCCTGCTTCACAGAAGAAAATGCCAGACATTCTATAAGAAACAAAGAGAAGTGAATGAGAGACTCCAGGCCTGTAGGCTGAAGATGGATGCCCCAACTGTACAGAAGTACTTTGGATGACTGTCCAGGCAGACAGCTGTCTTGGTCATTCTAGATTTTTGGAAGTTGCTTACAATGCTTTTCCTGTTTACTTAGGTAATAGTATATCCTTCTTTGGTTTTTGATGTAGTTGAAGACTAGATAGCTATAATTGTCCTTGGTTTTGATAAAAGATAAATTAGATATAAAACTTTAGACTCACAAATATAGGACAGATAGAATGTTTTCCTTAATTTTGCCAAATACATATAGACTAGATATTATAACTGTAATTCTTGCTTGATTGCTGTTTTGACATATGTAATTTTACTATGTTAAAGTTAAACCCTTCCTTTTGGATTAGACAGAAAAGGGGAGGTGCTATGGGATGTTCTGTATGGTATGGATGTGTTGCTCTGATTGGTTGATAAATAAAAAGCTGATTGGCCAGTAGCCAGGCAGGAATTTTAGGTGGGATAAACAGACAAGGAGAATTCTGGGAACAGGAAGGCTGAGTGGGGAGACACCAGCTGGCTGTACAGGAAGCAGCATGTAATGGCACACAGGTAAAGCCACAGAACATGTGACAACATATAGATTAACAGAAATGGGCTGAGTTTAAATGTAAGAGCTAGTCAGTGGTAGGCCTGAGCTAATGACCGAGTAGTTTTAATTAATATAAGCTTCTGAGTGATTATTTTATAAGTGGCTGTGGGGTCTGTGGGGCTGGGCAGGACCAGAGAAAAATTCAGCTACAGTTGTCTTTTTTGGGTATTCCCTGTTCATTAAGGTATCTGTGTCTTCATTACTAGCATAAAATCACTACAACATAAAATCCCACAACTTGCCAGGATAAATTATCAATCTCCACAACTTTACTATGATCTATATTTTTTTCCAAACTATGTATTTTCACCAATAAAATGTGACCATTTTACATAAAAGTGAACTCCCTAATTCTGTTAAACCCCTTCTTATTTGCTAGGTAAATATTGCAGCTCTTTCATTTTGAGAAATACTTTATTGAAATATGTTATATAACATATAATCAACTGAATGTGCAGCTCAATGTGATTTTATAATATGAACATGCTTGAGTACCTATCACACAAATAAAGATTGAAACATTATCTAACCCCTCAGAATAGTTTTCCTTATCCCTACACTCATTGTCTCATCTAAAACTCATTACTGTGTTGCCTTTATGAGTAGAGATTAATTTGGCTAGCTCATAATTTATGTAAATAAAACCACACAGAGTACTCTTTCCTGTGGGTTATTTGACACAGTGTTATATCTGAGAGATTTATCCATTTTGCTTCACCTGGTGATTTTTTTTATTTTCAGTTGATATATATCATTATACTGTATGACTACATGATAGTTTTTCTGTCAAAGTTGTAAGTGTGGTATTGTGTCTCCTAGGAATGGTAGATGCTATACCTATAATGTCTCACCCATATGACTGCCTAACCATGAGATGAGCAAGGACAACAATAGACATATTAATGTGTATGCTGAAAATCCACAAAACCTAAAACCTACACAAAGACTTAAGGCAAAGAGGGAACACTGAGAGCAGGAGAAATAGTCTTCCCCAGGGAAGAGTGCACCAATTCATTCTCCAATATCAAATGGGCAGCCCTGGGAACATACATATAAGTGACATTATATAGACTAAGTAGGTTGTATTTAGGAATATATATGAATGTATGTAACAACAATAAATGAAAAAAGAGGCCATGAATTTGAAAGAAAGTAAAGAGGGATATAAAAGGGGTTTGGAGGGAGGAAAAGGAAGAGGAAAATTATGTAATTAAATTATAATCTCAAAGAAGTAATTAAAAAAGAGCAAAACATTTGTATCATCTTGGTTTTCTATTGAAAGTGTTTCTTCTCTTTTTCATTTTCATGTACTTTATTTTTAACTCTTAAAATATTAATTTATTATTTTTGAAATTATAATTATACTATTTCTTCCCTCCTTTAACCTTCTTCCAAGCCCTCCTGTGCCTTCTTTTGCTTCCTATCAAATTCATGTGTATGTGTGTGTGTGTATGAGTATGTGTGTATGTGTGTGTATTTGTGTGTGTGTGTGTGTGTGTGTGTGTAAAACAAATTGAAGAAAAAGGGAGGGAGGTATCTTTTTATGAACAAAGGTTATTCATCTTAATGGAGTCAAGTTGAACACTCTTTTACTTGATCATTCACAATTTTTCTATCTTTTAAGGGAAAGCATTACTTTTTATTATAAAAACATTTCCCGAAGTTGTGAGCATGGGAGAGTTGTCCCCATTAATCATCTGTCATGTGGCTGCATGGGCAGGGGAGAGATGGCCCTCCACCCTCCATTTTTCTCACCCCACATCCAGGCCCATCACACCTGAGGCAGGTGAGAGAGCTGGTCCTGCGGTCATAAGAGCAACAGAGCTGTCCCTGCTGCTCATCAGCTGCAGCACTCAGGAGAGTGACTGCTACACCTTGTCTGGGCAAGAAAGAGAGCTGGCCCTGGAGATGTAGGTGTAGAAGAACCCACCCTGAGGATGTGAAAGCAGGAGAGCTGGCCGTCCCCTTGCTTGTCACTGTAAGGGGTGAACTAGCCAGGGCAATGCTGGAGAGCTTGCCCTGTTGGTGAAGACAGAGGAGAGCTGGTGGGCTAACCAACCCTGTAACTATCTGGGCCCCAAACCAGGGTTATGTGTTCAGCCACCCCAACATCTACCCCTGTAATCTGTTAGAGCACATGAAAGGGCGGGTCCTGTAGAACCAAAGACGCAGGATCCCTTCAGGAATAATCCCAGTGAGAGCCCAGCATCATCAATGCTGTTGCAGAGACCAGGGGCCTTGAAGCAAACCAATTTTTGGGGGTGATTCTTTGGGGTGAATGCAAAGAATGTAAAAAGATGTATGAATAAAGGGGTTTACTGCACGACTCATTATGCCATACTGCAGCTTCCATGACGGTATTTTCTCTTTCTTCTTTTTTCCCCTTAAATTTCATTTTGTTTTGTTTTATTTTGGGGGGGGCGGTTCAGGGGCACAGGGCAGGTATGGCTATGAGGGGACGGGAGATGAGTAGGATCAGGATGCATGATATGAAAGAAATAAAGAATAAATAAAAAGAAAGTTAAAAAAGAAAAAGCATTTTAGAGAAAATTAATAGGATTTGTCAGCATATTTTTTTAAGGTTTTTTTTTTTTTATTTTACATACCAACCCTTGCTGTGGGATGGTCTGCATGTCAAATGCTCTGATTGGTCAATAAATAAAACACTGATTGGCCAGTGGCCAGGCAGGAAGTATAGGCAGGACTAACAGAGAGGAGAACTGAGAGAACAGGAAGGTGGGAAGAGTCACTGCCAGCTGCTGCCAGGACAAGCAGCATGTAAAGATGCCGGTAAGCCACGAGCCACATGGAAAGGTATAGATTTATAGAAATGGATTAATTTAAGATATAAGAACAGTTAGCAAGAAGCCTGCCACGGCCATACAGTTTGTAAACAATATAAGTCTCTGTGTTTACTTGGTTGGGTCTGAGCGGCTGTGGGACTGGCAGGTGACAGAGATTTGTCCTGACTGTGGGCCAGGCAGGAAAACTCTAGCTACAAATGGCGCCAGCACGTGGGGCAGGAATTTCCACTTAAAACCTGAGAAAGCGTAAAAAGAAGATTCTAAAACGGAGCTAAAACAGCTTCCTAGTTGTCTCTCTCAAGTTAGCCACAGCCTGCGGGCTTAAGCTACTGTATGGCGGGTTCCTGGCGTGCGTGTTTGACCTGCAGTATGGCGGGAATGAGGCGTCTACAAGTGGCACATTAAGCTGCGTGGTGGATTTAGCCTTTGCTAGTACAAAACAAAAAAAGAGGTTTCTGGGCTACACACTGCTTTGATAGAAGCATAGACCCACAAAGGCTCCCAGAGCAGGCAGTAAAAGTATCACCGCCATGTTGGGAAGCTGAGGTGGGCGGAGCCAGCAGCCATAGTGCTGTTTCAGTCTTAGAATGCTGCAGTTTAAAGCAATAGGCTCAAGGTATATAAAAAATAAGCCATGTAAAGATGGCTACCACACAGAGAATCTGGATTATGTTCTCTTTGATATTCATAACTGAAGAAAAACATTTGATTGCAAAAGCTGTTGAGTTATGTCAAAATGTATATTTTAAAGGTACCTTGACTTCAAAATTTGGATGTAAGGATATGTTGCTTTGGAAAGGAGGCTCTGCTTTTGTTTCCACAGAAAGCCAGAGGCTATGGATTTGTTCCAGATTAAGATACATCAGGTTTGACCAGCCAAGACCCCCTGAAAGGTCTCTGATGACACCATGGCCCAGATGATCCAACATCCAGATCGGATTCAAGGCAACTGGCTCAGATGATACACCCTCACAGACTACTCCATAATCCTAAAATTTTCTTTGTGTTCTCATAAGATACAGTGCCCCCCTCCGGCAGGAAGTAGTAAGAGAAGCTATGCCCAAATTCCCAAATATACCAAGCTGACTTTGGAGATGTGTAAAAGTTAAAACCTTCCAGGCTGGGCGTTGGTGGCTCGCGCCTTTAATCCCAGCACTCGTGAGGCAGAGCCAGGCGGATCTCTGTGAGTTCGAGGCCAGCCTGGGCTACCAAGTGAGCTCCAGGAAAGGCGCAAAGCTACACAGAGAAACCCTGTCTTGAAAAAACCAAAAAAAAAAAAAATGTAAAAACCTCCTTTTTAAAAAAAAAAAAAAAAAGAAAGAGAGAAAAGGGGAAGTGCTGTAGGATGGTCTGTATGTCAAATTGCTCTGATTGGTAAATAAATAAAACACTGATTGGCCAGTGGCCAGGCAGGAAGTATAGGTGGGACTAACAGTGCTGTGGATATCACTCTGTATCAATAAAGCGCTGATTGGCCGGTAGCCAGACAGGAAGTATAGGCGGGACTAACAGAGAGGAGAATTGAGGGAACAGGAAGGTGGAGGAGAGACTGGCTGGAGCCGCAGGAGGAGAAGGAAGATGTAAAGTACCGGTAAGCCACGATCCACGTGGCAAAGTAGAGATTAATAGAAATGGGCTAAATATAAGAGTAAGAGCTAGACAATGATAGGCCTGAGCTAATGGCCAAACAGTTTAAATAATGTAAGCGTCTGTGTGTTTATTTTATAAGTGGGTTCAGAGACTGGCGGGACTTGGGAGCTGGAGACTGGCGGGACTTGGGAGCTGGAGAGAAGCTCCAGCAACAAACAGAGAGGAGAATTGAGAGAATTCTGGGAAGTGGAAGGCTGAGGAGGAGACACTGCCAGCTGCCGCCATGACAAGCATCACGTGAAGATGCCAGTAAGCCACAAACCACGTGGCAAGGTATAGATTTATAGAAATGGATTAATTTAAGATATAAGAACAGTTAGCAAGAAGCCTGCCACGGCCATACAGTTTGTAAGCAATATAAGTCTCTGTGTTTACTTGGTTGGGTCTGAGCGGCTGTGGGACTGGCGGGTGACAGAGATTTGTCCTGACTATGGGCCAGGCAGGAAAACTCTATCTACAAACCCCAGTTCCCCCTCCCTCCCCTCCTCAGGCTCCTTCCCCACCTCTTCCCACTCACACACATCCCCATTGACACTTCAGAGAGGTTAGGGCCTCCCATGGGGAGTCAACCAAGTCTAGCATATCAAGTTGAGGCAAAACCAAGTCCCTCCCTGCTGCATCAAGGCTGAATAAGATATCCCTCCATAGGTAATGGGCTCCAAGGGTTATAGTGACAGTGGGATAAAGGTAGGTTGGAAATTGAGGTAGAAATACACTAAACCTAATTTCAGGGCACAAATGCTCTAATACCATGACTATGGGCTCAAGTTCAGACAGAGAAGGATGTTTGAGACAGTATCAGATTATCTAAGACAGTTGATACTTCGTAATTCTAAAGACAAGTGCATTAAAGGAGGAAATCAGTTAAAATTTATTATATTCTGGATATTATTATATGCTGCATAGCCAAATTATATTTGTGTCAGTTGATATAATTTTTGGGGGGGTATATTTGTAGAAGGCGTGGAACTAAAGTTGGAGAATCTTATAACACATGTGCATGTGGGTGGGGCAGGTATTTAAAAAAAGATCTTAAACAAAAAAACAGCAAACAGGAAGAATGGAAATACAGTTAAGAGGGAAAGGATCACTAAAGTGGGCCAAAGAAGGAACTAGTATAAATGTGTGTTCACTTCATTTGACAAATTATAACACAGGACTGAATTTCTAAATTTTATTGAAACAATAAGAAAGAAACATCAATAATTAAATTAGGCTCCTGCTACCTTAATTTAAAATGAGCTTTCAATGATTATGTCAGGTAGGAGAACAATTTTTATCCTATTCATTTCTTCTCTCTTTGTTCAGATGAATGATAGAATAAATGATCAGCAGAAGATCCGCCTAAGACTTATCTTCATCCTTAATTCAAGCATGGTTTCTGGAACAGCAATGAGCATCAGTGGGTTAAATAAGAATCTGTATAAGCAATGAGAGATTTGCTTTTCGGCTGAGTGAATTCACAATGAAAGAACATACACAATTTAAACCAATATAATCAGTTGAAGTTTCCATAAGGGCAGTCTTTAAAAATAGTGATTATTTTGGGGGCTGGAGAGATGGCGCAGCAGTTAAGAACATTAACCAAATGGTGGCTTACAGCCATCTCTACTTCCAGGTCCAGGGGACCCAATGCCCTCTTCTGATCTCTGAAGCAGGCATGCATGCACATGGTGCACACTTGTACGTGCAAGCAGAGTCCTCTCACACATTAAAAAACAAAACCCTAAAAACCAGTTATTTCTAATAGAGTATGTGAGTCACCACAAAACTTATCTGCGTTTCCCATCACATTGTCTCCTGGTAGACTGATTGATTTCTACCACCCCAGGAAGCACACCCACTTCTCATGGTCAACTCCATTCTCTAACATTTGAGAGTCAAATAACCTCCAGGGAGCTACATATATCAGGAAAGTGTTTTGTTTTATTTATTTTACTATTCCACATTCCTCTTCAAAAAAAAAATCAGGCTTCTGCTAGCAGAGCCTGTTTCATAGAGCCAAGGTTAAAAAAAAAAAGGAGAAAAAAGGGCTTTTCCTCTAGAGAAGTGTTGTCCCACCTGCTATGATACCCACCCAAATAGTTCCTTGTTTGAAACAAATTGAGTTGCAGAAAAGGACATTGTGCATTTACTTGGAGGTTATTTTGAAAATAATACAGAGGGACTGGAGAGATGGCTCAGAGGTTAAGAGCACTGTCTGCTCTTCCAGAGGACCTGAGTTCAATTCCCAGCACCCACATGGTGACTCATAGCCATCTATTATGAGATCTGGTGCCCTCTTCCAGCCTGCAGGCATACATGCAAGCAGAACACTGTATACATAATCAATAGATAAATCTTTGAAAAAGAAAAACATCCAGAATGCTTAAAAAAATCTGAAGGTTACTTCTTGAGTTTTTTTTTAATTCAGTTCAATATATTAGCACTTGCTATAAATTATCCACAAAATGCACAATGGTTTTGTTTATTATTATCGGAGTTAATTGAAATTGGATCGCTCTAATCAACTCACTCATTTGCTTATTTTTTTTTCTCACAGATTCCAGTAATGATATTGAGGTGGAAGCTACTTGAGATTTTGACCTGTGGGTGGGATGAAAGGCCAAAGAATATGGCAGAGAAGGACATTGATTAGAGCATTTGAAACACTGGGCGATGATATCTGACCTGGTTAGAAATGATGAAAATAAAATGATGCCACAGCTTATTAAGACTTCATCAAGGGGGCTGCTGAGATGGCTAAGAGGTTAGGAGCATTTACTGCCTTTGCAGAGGGCCTGGGTTTGGTTCTCAGCTCCCACATAGTTCCTCACAATCATCTATAACTTGAATTCTAGGGAATCCAATCTTCCTGTGATCTCCACAGGCACTACATGCACATGATGCCCATACATACATATACTCAAGCAGACACACACACACACACACACACACACACACACACACACACACACACGAAGTTAAATAAGTAAATATTTAAAAGAAGACCTTACCATCTCTAAGGCAAGCAGAGCATTTGGCAAAGAGGATGATATGCCAAAATGATGAAAACTCTTATCTATACTTAGGGTGTAGGTACATAAGACATAGATGCACAATGATGTTTATTACTGCTAATTATTTCCTTCTTATGCTAGGGATAAAGAAAGCTTGTATGTGATACAATTTAGTGCATTTGAATTGTAAAAAATAGAAACTATAATATGCATTAAGAAGATTTTCATTTTTAAAAGAACATGATTTGTATGTTAGATTTAAAAAAGGGAGGCAATGGTTTTGGCAGGCTAAGAAAGAAAAATAATAGAATGAAGAGACTTTTTAGATGACTAAGAAATATTATTTTTGCCTTAATATCCATTTTAGAGTCTTTTACACTGTATAATTATAATACTTATATTTTTACAATCTACCGATTAAGCACAGTTGTAGCTTGGGCATATGAAATGCCAAAGTACTGTAAAAGAAATGGAATCATACTATTAGCCAGTTTGATATTCTGTGGATATTAAGTAACCTAAGGTATTAAATTATACCTAATAAAAGTACTTTTATTATCTTTTTATGGAAAACTTACTTAAAGAAAGTATAAAAAACCCTCTACTATAAAAGTGAATAAAATTTCTGCTATGATAAATTAGCTATGAGAAAATTCCTTTCGGACTGTATTATAAAAGAAATAATAAAGACTTCTATAACTATAGATGTTTTCATATAACAGGATAAAAATATAAAAGACTAAACACATTATTTATAAAGAATTGCAATACCTATAGTGATTCAGTTGGATCTTGGGCAAATATATGTTAAGCTTTACTGAATATTACTTAAATTTAGTTGTTACCTTAATTTTTCCTTTCCTACATAATGACGTGGTTATTTTCATTTTAATGAAGACATAGGACAAACACTAAATAAATATCTATGAAGAAATGCTTGTCATAATCACTTGTTCTTTACAGTATCTTAGAATTTGCACATGACTTTTAGGGGGCAGAAAGTGATTGAAATTTGTGGCAAAGAAAATGTGCTAAAACTCAGTTGGAATATCTCAAAAAAATCAATGCCTATGAAAACTTATGACTCCGTAGTTGGAAGTTTTCCTGTGTCCCAGCTGGGCGGCAGTTGGGACAATTCTTTTCCACTCATGCCCCCCAAGTAAACACACAGAGACATATTAATTATAGCTGCTCAGCCATTAGCTCAGGCTTATTACTGACTAGCTCTTACACTTAAATTAACTCATAATTCTTATTTATGTTTTGTCACTTAAATTAACCCATAATTCTTATTTATGTTTAGCCATGTGGCTTGGTACCTTTTCTTAGTTCTGCCTTGTCATCTTGCTTCCTTTGTGTCTGGCTGGTGACTCCCCACTCAGCCTTCCTCTTCCCAGAATTCTCCTTGTCTGCTTATCCCGCCTGTAATTCCTGCCCGGCTACTGGCCAATCAGCATTTTATTTATCAACCAATAAGAACAACACACATTCATAGCATACAGAAGGACATTCCACAGCAGGACTCAGCAACCTTATATCTTTTCCTTTATAAGAATTGTAATGGGATCTGGATAGTGCAGGCAAGAGAAATCATCTGTGTAAAGGCCTAGAGTTGTAAAGGAAAGTTTCTTCTGCTAAATTGTTAAAACGGCTAAGCATGACAGTGGTGTAAAAAAAAAAGCCATGGGGAGGAAAGTTAGAGCTCTGGGTAGGGGTTCATTATATAAGGACTTTTATGCTAAATTGAAGGGTTGGAAGTTTTTTGTTCAGCCAAAGAGGGCCATTGAAGGAGATCAAGCAATGGTAATTTTTTTAGAAAGATCCTGCTAATTGAAGTATGAATGGGGAAACAAAGGGAGTATCTGTAAATGTGTCAATTGAAACTCCAAATGTTTCAGAGAAATGATGTTTCCAACCATCCTATTGCAGAAGACTAAGCCTCTCCCATTATCTTCTGAGCTGCTACACGATGCTTCTAAACGTTCATGTATGCATACATGCATCACTCTATTTAAATGATTTTAATGATGACATGCTATTCAGATCTCAGGTGTTAGGTTAGGTATTGTACACAAAACTGCATATTCTCTATCCCCTTGGCTGTATTAGTTGTTTCAGCATACAGGCTGATCTAGAGGATGGGGGATCAAAAAAAAAAAAAAACAAAAAACAAAAAACAAAAAACTACACACAGCCTGGAAGTGCATCATTGAACATTTTTAAATGGAGGTTGGACTCAAAACGTTTCTTTGGTTGTGAAGATACTAAAATAAGCTAGAGTGGTCACTCCTTCCCATCTAGATAAAACAAACTGACCTTCATCAAGGATTAATTAAACCAATATGAAGAGAAAAACTGAAAAGAAACAAAGATTTCCATTGCATTTGTTGTGGCCCCTGAAACTGTCTACAACATATGTTGCCAAGGCCTAGTTGCTCACTCCTTCCTTCATCCCTATAATCCAGCCCCTTGTTTCTTCTTGTTACTTTAGGAGGGGTGCTCTGACATCTGCACCCTATCATACGTACTTCTTGTCCAGACTGACTTTTTATAAATGAGACATACACGGTCACTTCTCTGTCTCTTCTTACATGATGTTTTTACCTTAATTAACATTTATACTCCTTCCTCCCCACCTGCTGATTCTCTTTCACAAATATTTATTGAATGTATTCTATATTTGCTTACATATATCCAACTTTGTAAAGAGGGAGTTCATAATATGCAGTGCCTGATTTGAATGCCTCACTTCCTCTGGCCAAGCAGACATATCTGAGGAAAGGGAAGAAAAATAGTATAATAAATTAGACCCAATTGCTCTGGGAGCAAAGAAAAGAGTCCATGGTCATTGCAATTTTACCAGGATATTGCTGTCCACATTAATACAGCTCTTCTGTGAGCTCATGTCACCTTCCATTTTGTCACTTAAACCCATTTGTTGTCGAATGGTTTCATGAATGCACGTTTCCTTTCTACAACTACATTTCCCACAACTCATCCCTATTGAGTAAAGAATGTGGATTTCTTTTCTTTCATAATTTCCCCAGCATGTATTATACATAATGTTGTACCCACTGACAGACCTGGTAAGTATTAGAATTACAAACTTGGAGAGATAAAAATGAAATTACTTCAGAGGGTCATGTTAAGTCATTGCTTTTCTCAATAGAATAGAAAATAGCCTCATATGCCTTTAAATTATTTGCTAACAGAGTCACCATGCTCTTGTAAAGCAACTAATCACAGTCTCTCAACCTCTATACTACAGAACATTGACAGCATTGTGAGGTAACACCCCTACAAAGTTGGTTACTGACCTATACACACTTGATGCCAATAGTGCTATGTTCTGGGCAGGGACTTGTTCACTCTGGTATAAAATCATATCCTTCAATTCCTTATTTTCTATACTCCTTTCACTACCAAGTACAATACTACATACTTGGAATTAGGCTGAATTCTTCATCAAGGTCTATAGACCATACATGAGAGTATTTATCAATTGTATCATAAAATGCCAGGAGCCATCACTGGTGGTGGATGGGTCCTGCAGAGGATGTAAGGAGTCAGCTGGGAAAGGAAGTGAGCAAGGCCATGGTGGTTGGGAGAATCTTGAAGCGTGACTGATTAGCAGCCAGAGTGTTTCTTTATTTATATAGAATTTAGTAAGCAGAGATACATTCATGATGTTCCAAAACATAGATCATATCATTTTAGGTTTTGGACATGTATTTCACTTCCTTTTGCTCATCATTTAGTCATCATTAATAAACTATCACAGAACAGAGTTATCATTTCCAATCATTTTCCTTCAAGTTTTGACATCATTAATAAACTCATTAACCCCAAAACCCAATTTTTGAGAATCTAGAAGCATATGACAGCCTGTACTCAGGCTTGGTTGCTTTGGTTGCTTCAAGGACACTAGACCAAAACAAAATCTTCAACTACCCTGGGCATTTTGCCATGTCTCAAGCAGTGTATTATTAACTCTTAGTGGTCAGAGTGCCCAGGAAAAATACTCAAATCAAAGCTACTGCAGTTATTATTCAAATTCTGACATAATACAATGTTCAAATTTATATCTTTATAGAATTTGTCTTTATGTCTAATCCTGGCATTCTGTTGTTCCTTGGTCATATAACATTATAGTGGCTCTGCATGAGCTAACTTTTCTAATAGAGAGAGGTCCTGACACCTAATACTTTTATCATCTTTCCACTTCATACTTTGCTCATCAGTATGTCTCTGTGTAGGGCAGAGTTGCATGCTACATAATTGTCTGAGTGTACAGTGGGAAGAGGCTTGTAGTCTGAACTGTGGACAATTCCTCTAGCCGACCGAATCTTGTTGACCTTTTAAAGTTTACTTTGTTTTGAATATCCTGTTCCTGTATAAGTACAGAGACAGATGTTTCAAGAATGTCTCATAGCCTCATAAAGAGACCTCTGGCTTCTTTATGTGTCACAACCTCCAAGGCATAAGGAAGACCTTCAAGTAGATAAGGATATCTCTCTCAAAGTGGGGGGAGGGATAGGATGCTCAGGACTTTCCTAGGTAAGCTTAGAAGCAGCATCCCTGGGAGAAGGCATAAATGATTCATAAGGAATTTTCCATCAATCCAATATCCTCAAATTGTACAAATATTAAAAGTGAGCCAAGTATGCAACAGGTGGAGATGAAAACCAAAGGTGGCATGGCATGCGACTCAGCCTTGCTGGATCTTTGTCAAGGAGCTATGCTGGCTTTATGACTTCTGCCATTCCATTCAGATATGGCTGTGCCAATAAAACTTCCCCATTGGTTCCATGTCTCAGTCACACATTCAATGTTTTCTTGGTTTAGACCTATGAAGTAGATGTTCACTTTCCTTGATTATTTTCCTTTGTCAATTATAACTCAAAATACATTCTTTCTTCCCTGAAAGGTAGTCTCTAACTATTCAATGTAAAATTTTACTACTTACAATTGAGTATTATATAATCTGGTTTCCATGACCTTTTAGGCCTGGCCATTGATCTATCTTCTTTTAGCTTATATTGGTTATTCCTGGCTTGCTGGCATCTCTTCTGCAGTAGAAAACAGTAGAAAACAGTAGAAATGTTCCTCCAGAGCAGAGTCAATGTATTTGCCTCATCTTATCATTCTCTGTATGCACAGAAGTTTGTTTGAATGGGGGTGCTCAACACATACTTGTTGAATGATTTTCTATTGTTTGGTTTTGGTATGGCTTGGCTCTCTTTAAGACTAAGGTTGTCAATATCTGGTTGAATCTAGACATTTGAAAGATTTGGGGATGGAGAGATAGCTTAGCAGTTAAGGACACCAGCAGCTCGTCCTAAGGGCTCAGGTTCCATTATCAACACTCACGTGACAGCTGGTGAGGAGATCTGATACATTCTTCTGGCCTTTTATAAGCACCAGGCATGTACATGGTGTACAGACATACATGCACAAAAAACACCCATAAGCAAAAAATTAAGTTAAAAATTAAAAAATTTTGAAAGATTTTAGTGATGTATTATTTCCCTATTTTGATCACATGACAGAACCATTAAGAAAAGTTCTTGCTAAGTGAACATATTCCAAGACAGCTTCAAGTCTTCATGGTTTTGGAAGGTGGTAAGCTTGATAAAGAGGCTTCTTTTGTCTAGGACAATTTATGCTGTGGAAACGGAATTTCAGGAAATAGAGCCCAAGGTGAAAAATTGGTGTATAGAGTTTCTGTACTTTTCCTGTGGAACCTATTCCACACTGAAAAAAATATATAGTTTCAAATGCAACTTTAAAAGAGGAACTTTCAATTAATCTTGTATGATTAAGAATAAATTCAAATATGTTTATCATGAGACAAATTTGAAACTGGGAATTTCAGAATTCACTTAGATATGTGGGAAATCAGTGACATTCATCTAATACCTTCTAGTATAATAGTTTGAAATGCAGAATCTTGAAATGAGTATGTAATTAGGTTGGGCTTTGAAAATGCTGACACAGAGCCTATGGTTATGTATTTGCTTCAGGAGTCTCTAAACTCTTAACTGAGCGAGCAACACTCCAGATAGGTGATTAATCTTCCAGAATGAAAGAATGGATCTTCATAGCTATTGTCTTATCTCAGACACATAATTGAATTTTGAAGAAACCATTGCTTTTAAAGGTGAAATCTAAGAATAAGTGTGAATTTATTACATTTCTTTAGCTACACTTTTCCGTTTTATGAAGTCTTCAACTATTAATCATGGTGAGAGTTCTACAGTTACTGATCAAAATCTATCCTGGGGCAGGTTGATTAAATAGCTCCTGATCACACACAGTTTGTGACAGAGTTTTAATGGTTTTGGGGAAAAAGATTCTGAGAGTAAGGATAACTTCCTGTAAAGTACACATTTCTTTATGTTACTCCTTTTCATGAATTAAATATACAAAGCTTACAGCATTACTTTGAGCTAGACAGTGCTTGCCTGCCCTTCAATGATAGTTTCAAAGCAAGCTTTTCTCTCCATGAGGACTGAAAGAGGAAACTGACTCACTGTTCAACACAGCTCTCAGGACTCAGCGTGATATATGATAGCTTTACTTTAATAAACCAGAAAACTTCCTTGCACTTTTTAGTTTTCTGTCTGTTGAATAAAAATAGTGGGTTTTTTGTTTGTTTGGTGTGGTTTGGTTTTATTTATCAGTCTCTGAGTTGTTCAGGATATAATAGGAACAAAAAGCAGTAGGAGCAATTTCTAGAAAGGTTGTTTGGGGCAGGTCTATTACAACTGAGGGCTTTTCAGATGTGAAGGATAAGTAGAAACAGTCATCGCACTATCTATTTGAGCTGGAAGAACAAGTTTTCTATGATGTCGCTCCTTGCGGATTAGTTGGTTAAGGACCAGGACATGTTCTTTCTAGGCCTGGCAATAGGAGTACTGGAAGGTACTTTGGCACGAGCACTGCTTTTGAGTGGCAAAGAACAGTTAAAAATGCCCAAAATCAACGTGCGAATGACTGTAAAGCAGCAGATTAAAGTGGAACTTGGGACATTGTAATCCCTAACTCAGTTTATTCGGCAGTTTCATTTTGTTGAACTCTCCACATAGTTGACAACAGGAATAAACAATTGTAAATTAATAACACTGTGAGTTACCACATTACAAATTATGACCAATTCGTATTACATAGCCATTAAACATGACGTAAAAAAATCCTAATATTCAGAGATGAACAAAAATATACCTTAATATATGTTTTAAAGCAATACAGGACTGCATATGTAAATGTCTTTAAAATGCATATGAAACTTTAAAATATTTCCTTATGATTTAGTAAAACAGTGTTTAAACATACATATTTACATATTACAGAAAGACAATAAAAATTTTTAAATAAACTAAAATTGTTATTGGATAAGTCAATGAGTACACTATCTAATATTAGTAAGTATACATATATGTATACATTCTTCATTTGTTTTCTGTATTTATGAGATCTTCAGAAAGTATGCTGGCCAATGAGACTCTCTGTTTGTGCTTTCTACATGGACTGAGTATGATCCATTTAAATGTTAAATCCACTCAAAATTGTGAACTCTAAAAGTGTAGCACAGGAAAAGGAAAAGCCCATTTGTAAATTAGGCCCACTAAATAATGAAGTGGATATTTTCCTACATGACATTAAAAAAAAACTTTATTCAATTCAGGTTACAAGACATACTAACATTTTTTTCTTCTCATGGTTTAGTTTAGGCAGGATTTGTGGTAAAATGTTTCCCTTCTTTAAAAGTGATAGTAAAAGGGGATAACGTTTTCTATACCTAAGGCTAATACAAAATTGCAATTCAGATGGAATTTCTCATATGCACCCTCTCACATAAATGTTTGTAAATTTCAGCTGCTTAGATGTTTCATAAAATACTAATCTCAGTTGAACTGAATAATGACCATTTGATCAGTATGTGTATTAATATTATTATGATATTTATCCTGTTCAGTGGCTATGATCTCTGAGCAGAAGATATTTCTAGGCCAAGTCCCTACCATGAAGGTGTTTGAAGTATGCGTTTGCTAACATGGATGAGAACTGTCACATAGGAATGCTCAGGCAAATAAAAATATTCTGATAGTAAATAAGAAACTTGAAAACAAAAAAAAAAAAACTGCAGTCTAAGTGCATTATTTTGAGGAGACCAAGACAATCATTACGGATGCATGCGTAATGAAGATGAATTCAGGCTAGAGTTATACTTTTCTTTGTTCCCAGGGAGAAATTCTCTAACAGGGTGGTCATAGAAATCAATTCAGAGATTCCTGAAAGGGATAGATTCTCAAAATAGCAGGTTGATCTTCCCTACTAAAGTTCTTATGCCTGAGTCTACAATTCATTCATTGGTTGTCTCATTGCTGCAGCAAAATACTTGCCATAATTGACCTAAGGAAGGAAGGATTTGTTTTTGATTAGCATCAAGGTACAGTCCATTGTGTGTGGTGATGGGAGCTGGAGAGTGCTGGTTAGCTTGCACCCTCATGAGGAAGCAGAGAGAGGAGCATTGCTGCTCAGCCCTATGTTTTATTCAGTCTGGGACCAGGGCCTGTGGAATAGGGCCACCTACTTAGGGTGGATATTCCCACCTCAATTAATTCAGTCTATCAAATTCCATATGTTCTGAATGATTAGCGGGTCCTACTTTTGAAATCTGTCATCCCACAATGGAGAATGGTTTCTTTAGATAGGATCCTGGACATCCTAGATTACTGAAACACTATAATTCCATCCAGCCTTTACTTTTAACTAGGCACATTATTGATTACCTCAGGAGCTTAGGATGACCAAATCTTCAAAGAATTTGTACCTTGTTTAGCAAAGCATTTTCATTACACTCTTTGAACATTAATGAAAATTGCCCAACATATAGTTCTTGACTGGATTCTTATTTATCTATTATTTGATTTTCTTATAAATGCATGACATTTCTGTTAATTCAATAAGGGTTGAAACCTGAACCATCCTTAAAATTAGTGCAAAAGCATTTGTTAATGCTTCCCTTCTGAACTGACTTCATATAGTTTTTTGATGAATGAATGAGATGGAATTTGAATGTTCATCATGGTTAAATGGTGCTTATTAAATATCAACAATGAATCCTATTAATGCTGTTCACCATGTGAGGTGGAAGGTTTAGCTTTGAGGTTCTCTATGTGTATATTATATTTAGGATATGATATCTATAGATGAAGCTAGTGACTTACTGTTACTACTAAACACACATAGCTGCATAGTCTTCCTTAGGCACACCTTTGGAAACAATCTTCTTAATTTTAATCAAGAAATGAGGATTGTTAGTTTTACCTCTTTATGTTTACATAATCATCGGTATGCTTACATAAACAGATGATAGATTTGATATTGCTATAGATACAAATACAAATATAGAGATATAAGTGGATAGATATAAATATACATATTTTGTGTATATGTCTGTATAGGTGGTGCAAGGTATTGAACTCAGGGTCTTACTCATGTTAGACAAATGATCTACCACTGAGCTTTACTCCTACCTCTAAAAATATATAAGTAGGCAACTGCTAGGAAGAGATAATTCAGTTAGATTATGTAAACTGTGTTTATTTTATAGCATTGATTTAATTCGAGTCTACTCAGGCAAAACTACCAAAGACCTTTTCCTATCTTTAGCAAATGACTAGGATAATTGTCAAGTGGCACTGAAAGTTATAAACACCAGTGGGAATTCCACAGCATTAATTTATATACACACTAGTTCTTTGGATGGTGCTAGGAGTCAAGCAGATGGAGACGTGAAAGCATTTTGTGCTATTGGTCTTCAGAGAGCCACGGAAGCAGAGAAAGGAAGATAAACGAAGTTGCACAGTCTGCTCTTTTCAGGGCTACTTTTCTCCCATGGTTTCCTCGAATCAATAAAATTGAGAGATATTTGGGGATCTAGAAACCTACGGACCCATTGGTTCTATTATGTATCAGGTTTGAAACCACTTTTGAGAATGCTGATAAGAAAGATTTGCATTTAGTCTCCCCATTGTGTCTTATCTCCTTCCTTTCTTGTCATTTGTCTTTTCTTTAACATTTTGTTTCCTATTCAGTGTGACATTGAAAATTACTTTAACCAGTTCAATTTATAAGAATTTAATAAATAAATAAGTAAAAACTAATAAAATAAAAAATAATACTCAATCACATCTACACAATGACTGTGGTGATATTGTGTTCCCCAATATACCGTGCACCCTAATAAATTTAGCTGGGGTCAGAGAACAGAACAGCCACTAGACAGACATAGAGGCCAGAAAATGGTGACACACACACCTTTAATCCTAGCATTCCGAAGGCAGAGATCCATCTGGATCTCTGTGAGTTCAAGGCCACACTGGAAACAGCCAGGCATGGTGTTTAATGGCAGAAAGCAGAAAGGTATTTAAGGTGTGAGGACCAGGAATTAGAACTGGTTAAGCTTTTAGGCTTTTGAGCAGCAGTTCAGCTGAGATTCATTCTGGATGAGGACTCAGAGGCTTCCAGTCTGAGGAAACAGGATCAGCTGAGGAACTAGCGAGGTGAGGTAGCTGTGGTCTGTTCTGTCTCTCTGACCTTCCAGTGTTCACCCCAATACTTGGCTCTGGGTTTGTTTTATTAATAAGACTCTTTAAGATTCATGCTACAAATAGCCTCTTGTTTTACAAATGCCTAGGTGGAGCATAAGGAATATTTCTTGTCTATCCTACTTTTGTAGGAGAAATGACTCATGAATTTCTTAAAAAAAAAAAAAAACAGAATGACTGTTTTAAATATACACATAAAGATCGTCTTTCTAAGTGAATATTCCAGGGCACCTCTGGCCTCTTAAATGACACTGTGTTTAAATTATGTGACTAT
The DNA here is from genome assembly GCA_902168325.1 of Peromyscus nudipes. Lineage (NCBI taxonomy): Eukaryota > Metazoa > Chordata > Mammalia > Rodentia > Cricetidae > Peromyscus > Peromyscus nudipes. The sequence goes on from CABHPH010139889.1 coordinate 20,024, forward strand.
TGGTTTCCCAGCAAAGGTTAGAATTACTAGAGTCTCAGCAATAGATTATCTCTCACTTTCCTAGTGAGTTTATTTATTATGTAAGCTAATCCTAGCACATTCAAGTTTAATAGTAACATATGTGGACACCCTTGGGTCCTCTGATGCTGAGAAAAGGAGGAAGTAAAGATCCATCTTCTTGGGGGCAAGAGAAAAAATGTAACAGGGAGACGAACTTGCAATGAATACTTGGGTACATATTATCTAAGTGACTCTAAAATAATAATAATAAATGCACATATCAATATGCCTATATGGCCCAATGTGTGATTCAGTGTCATCTCAGTGCAAGTGAATGGTCAACCAGGAGGTAATTCTAGTGTTATTAACATTGGGATTAGGCTATACAGGTGCCACTCACTATTTAGAATCTAAGGGTGATAGTAAGAGTTAAGGTAAAACAATATCAGAATTTAGCAAAGGCTGGATTAAGAGAAATGTCCTTTTAAGATTGGAGAACTGGTACTAAACTCTAAGATGGAGTTAGAATCTCTTGATTAGACATATTAGTTCCTTCATAAGGAAAGTTGGTGTCACTGTGACTGTACAAGGCTGAACAGCATACATTGTGTTCATGGCTATGAGATCATTTGTCATTATACTTTTGCATAGGATACTAGGTAGAGAAGACTACAGAGTAGGCCACACAGTATTTATCGCACCTTGATCATTCCCACTCTTCATGGCATCTCATCTTAGGGGTCCTTGGAAAAGAGTTGCAAAGAGAGACTTTAGGAAGAAAAGTCATTGGAAATATATCAGAACCAGTTTTCTAACATCACAAACAAGCTTAGTTTAACTCAGGTATTTCACAATTTGAATTAGTCAATAGCCATGCCTTCTCCTGGGTGCCCAGAGTTCATTTTTCTAAAGAACAGAGACCTGGATCACCTGAGTTGAACAGCTGTGGTTTTCTGTCTGTGCCTTCCCCCATTTATAAGCCCTACTTTATTATTTCCCTTAAGTAAGAATAAAATAGCAAGGGTCTAAGTTCAGGAACTTTCTGGTTCCTTTGCCTTCCACTTGTCAAGCTGCAAAGACCTCATGTCCTTTCCATCTAGAGAAGACAGCATGTGAAATGAACTTAACATAAGTATATGACCTTGGGAACTGCTCAACAAAACATGGGTGACATCACATTCTGAGAGTAAAATGTAGGTAGATTACAATATCTGCTCAATGGCAAGCAGGACTCACACACTGCATTTTCTTCAAGAAACCCATCAGGCATTTAATGAAAACTATTTTCAGCTTTAGGTAATTCCTCTATGGTCATCTTATATTATAAAACTTTTTGTGGTGTATGAAATGCTCTTCAGCTGGTAATATCTCAATTCTAAAACTTGGTTTCAGAATGATCTGGAATTCTTATTTTTTTAATTTATGAGGTATACCTATGTATATATGTGCAGATACACGTGGCAGTTATACATGCACAGGTGTGAACCTGCATGTGGAGGTCAGAGGTGGACTTTGGGTGTTGTCTCTACCACAGTCCACCATTGTTTTCTGAGATAGGGCTTCTTGCTGAGCACAGAGCTTACTGCTTAGCTATGCTGGCTGCCCAGTGAGCTCAGGATCCATCTGTCTCCATCCCCTAGCATAGGGCTACAGATGCACATCTCCACAACTGACTTGTCTGTGGTTACTAGTGATGCAGACTAAGATCCTCATGCAAGTTCAACGTTCACTTCACCCACTGAACAATCTCCCCAACCCCACTGGTTATTTTGAATTAATATACAATATAAAATATTCAGTTTTGATTCTTAGAATTAAAATGACTGGATGATTGCCACTCAATACAGACAATCAAATATTCAAGCTATCTGCCTATGGGCAGTGTTACAGATGGCACACATAATACATTTTATGTAAATTTCAAAACATTAAATTTGTAAATATTTGAAGTAAAATGATGTTGTTTTAATTCTTATTTTCCTAATAGAATTTTTTAAATAAAGTTTAAAAATGCAATTCAATGGAGACAGCTACATGGGCTATGAAATTTCCCATTCGTTTACACATCATCACAGTGAACTGTTTCCATACTGGTCCTTCACCAGCTCCAGGGCTCCTTGTTCAATCTTCAGGGACAGCAGAAAAAGGAAAAAGCCTAAGTACAGGCCAAGGAGCCTTGGACTATTTATAGAACAACCTTGTGTTAGAGAAAAATTAGATATTCAGAAGAAACAACTATAGCTCTGAGTGTGTTTAATTGAAACAGTGTCTATGTGAAGTATAAGACAATGCCTCTAAATCAAGGAAAATCCTTGTAATTCTAAAAGAAGGGTGTTAGGGATAAATGCAAAATTAACACCGTGCTGAACTGAAGTGATTCCCTTGTGTCTCCTGTACTCTGAAATTTTTTTTCTTTCTGGCGTGATAGCTTGGAAATATTTTTTTAATAAACTTCCCTGCTGGAATAGTAAAATATTACAAATTTAGTATCACTTTTACATCTTGAATATGATTTGCACATCTGTTTTATTTCTATAAACACTGCTAAATAGTATAGAGATTTAAGTAAATTATTTCACTTTGATAATATGTGAACATTATCTTAAAATTCCATTCTCATGGATCATAAATCCTTCATGATTTGGAAGGGAAAGGTGCTTTGTTCCTTTTTGTTTGGAAGCCATTTCATGGAGCTGCGAATTTTTTCAGAACACTTTGATTGTCTAACCCTGCCCAGAAGATCCCCACACCCCATTGTTCATTATAATGTTTTCTTTCCATTTTATTCCTGAAGATGCCAAGACAGCCTCCTGGTGGGTTACCTTGGCAACCTCTTGTGTCATGTTTTAGAATGTCCCAGGGCTGCAGTTTTATTTCAATTTGCATGCACTCAGTCAGCTAACTGTAAATTAAGAAGGCCTATTGTAAAAATCAATCTTTTTTTTTGTGCGCAGAATAAAAAACAGACAATTAAAATGACATCAGTACAATTCACTTACATTTGGTATTACATGAGATTTGGGTTACTCTTACCAAAAGTCATAGTATTTTTCACATGCTGATTCTGAAATGGTAGATGTTAAAAATATACAGTAGATGATCACATAGTCCTCAGTTTGACTGCTTCACCCCATCTTGAAAAACATATTGCTTCATCATCTCTCTGTGACAACCATACAAGGCTTTCCCAATAAGAATTCTGAAATGCCAACTGACGCAACTACACAGCGACCCTAGGTTATTTAATTACATCAAGCTAAATTTCCAAATTGCACCCAAATTAACATTGAAAATACGTTTTCATACTTTAGATACAGAGAATTATGCTTTTTAATGTACCTTTTAAAAAGTTACTGACATGATTTTGTTTGGTATAAGCTTAAAACATATTAGTGCCTATTTTGTAGAAACCAGTTTACAATTTGTATTAATCTTCACAGACTGATTACCTTTCATTTTATTTAAAGCAAGAGGCCTAGAAAGACTGTAGTGTGAGCAGAGCTTTTCCTAAAGCTAACAGCAAAGCTGGAATAAGAAGTGAGCTTCTCGTGGATTCCAGTTATTAAGAACTAGAGTGAGGCTGGCAAATCCCTTTTCTCTTCAGAATGGCCAGCACAAGTGTTGGAGGCTCTGGAGTTTTTTCTGGGTCTCTGTAGATTTTAGGTTTTCAGTGAGCATTTACATCATTTCTGAGGAGGATATTTTGCTACATATGAGTGACTTTCTTCTGTTTGACCCAAGTTCACTGTTACCTTGAAATTAATACCCTCCTCTTTCTGAGAAAGGGTCTCTGAAGAGTATTTTTTTCTGGGTAATTGTGAGTTCCACTGTACGTAGAGCTCTGTCTTCCTCTTCATTCCTGGGGGGCACTGGTCGGACTGACTTTAACACCTGCAGGAAAATGAAGTTCCGACTTTCACCTCTGCTACACTTACTCCACCAAGGCATAGCTCAGCGTTCACAGAAACCGGTCATGAATTTTCTGACTTCCAAAGTCTGCCCCTACACTTAGAATGTTAAAACGTTGGGCGGAGCACGTCCAGTAAGTGTACCTGTGTCTGACTATCGCTTGTGAATCTCCTCAGTCCCTTTGGACACGAGCTTGTAATGGAAATTGCATATGTAATAAGGCTGGAGGTAAGGGCAGACTTTCCATTAACTCCGAAGAGCAGTAAAACTAGTTTGATATCTTACTGGAATTTAAACAAACAAATAGTGACATACATAGTAAGGAGATGGAAGGTCTAGGATATAAATTGATTGATTATGACAGCCTCATTCAGCTTGTTCATAGTAGATAAAGCATTAAAATATAAATTGCTTAATCCATGTCCTGTTTATAAACATTGCTAAAGTGTTTTCAAACTTCGAGTTTTCAGGACACCAATGGGTGCTTTTTTACTTTTTGTTTTGTTTTGTTTTAGTAGTTCTCTTGCTTCCAAGGCAAAGTTGTTTCCCCTTTTACCATTCATAATTCGTGGGGCTACTATTACCTACTGATAGCAGTAAGGTTAGCCAGCTCTGAGTGACTGACATAGTTATCTCTGGTAATAAAGGGCCATAACTGAAAACTTTTCGAACACCAAACCTAGCATGGTGTTTTCATTTAATATGTGTGGAGAACCTTAGGAGAAGATGAATAAATGGGTTAAAATTGTCTCTCCAGTGTATGAGATACTATCAGCCAGCACTATGAAATATAAAGTTCATCTCTTGTTTTCAATCCATCTTGCTCTTTCATTTTTATAACTTTATTATGCATAATTTACACACCATGAAGTATACACATTCAGGTCATGCATGTCGGTGAGTTTTGACGTTATTCATCACCACACAAAGATATCTTCACCATAATCCATGATGATGTGCACATCAATCAGTTCCTGGTGTTTCCTAACACATTTCTATCCTTTCTCTCTCTGCCACCACCATCCCAACCACAGACCTGCTCTCTATCATGTTAGGTAAGAGGGTTTGTGTATGTGTATGAGTGTGTGTGCATATGCATGTGAGTGTGTGTGTGTGTGTGTGTGTGTGAATGTGTGAATTTAATTACACATGTATTTTTGTCCAGCGGTTTTTTTCTGTACAATGTAACTGTTCTGAAATCCATCCATGGTGTTATGAGTATCAGAAGTGTTCTTCTCATTGCAGAGCTTCCCTCCTTGTATGCAATTTATTTACTCATATACCTGTTCAGAGCTGGTTGACCATTTCTACTTTTAGCTGTTACATGCAAAGCTGTTGTGAATAAACACAAATGGCTTCGGTTATGCTTTCTTTTTCTTATACATAAATGCTTAAATGTAGACTGTTTGGGTGACATGGCAGATCCATGTGCATCTTTCCAAGACAGTGCTAAATCAGTTTACACATTCATGTACCACCTCACACTCTCAGGAGCCTCACTTGAGAAATCTTCATACCTCTACATCTTTACCACATGTAGATATTGCCACCTTTTAATCTGTACCATCCTAGTGTACATTTAGTGGTGTCTCATTACAGTTTAATTTTCATATTCTAATATTGTTTTAATATATCACCCATATATGTATTTCTGTAGTAAAATATATAGTGTTTGGTCATTACTGTTACTGTTAAAATTGTTGCTGTGAGCATTCTTTATATAGTCTAGATACAATTCTTTTATCAGAAACTGACAAATTCCTTAATTCACTGGTCCTTTTTACAAGTGAGATTACACATTATAAAATTACACTTTCATGTATTGACATACTTTTGTTCTTTTTATTATTATATTATTCAAAGGAAGAATGATAGAGAGATTTTTATGTTAAATTTTGCATATATACACCTTACTTGATTACATAACACATATATTTGCATTTTGTCAAAATGAAATAACAATATAATATTAATTTCTTAACTAAAATTGAGATTCAATAATCTATAAATGAAAAGAATAAAAGTATTCATACTACTTCTTGTAATGCCCAATTATTGCTTACTCTTTAGACTGAACTTCTGAATCTTTAAGGTCATAGTCTTTAGTCCATTATATTCAACCCTGGCAGGACATCGGAATCATACAGAAATCTTTTATAATTAGTCTATAACCTCATGCAAACAAATCAGAATCTCGAGTTGAAACCCAGTAACTTTTTAAAATGAATTCAAGTGGTTTCTACATATATATATCTATGAATATAGATATGTATACATACATGAATACATATATATATATATATAACATTGGGATTCATTAGGTAAAAGATGTTGAGGTATGAAAGAATGTTTGTAAATATTCAGGGAAGTCTTTGAGTACTGCATAGGAGACTAGCCTCTGTTGGCATAGATTGTGTTGTGCTAATCAGTGATTATTAAGTAGACACACATATCACCTATTCATACAACCCCCTCACAGGCCTTTCAAAAGGACAAATTTCAGGTTTCTACAACCCTTATTTCAGGCACTCGGTAGCGAACCTTATTATCATCTGGCTGCGACAGCTCCTTAGCATGTTTTGCTTTAACCTGTGTCAACCCTTTCATCATTGTCAGACACGATTTTCACCAACTAATTGCCGTCTATCGCAATATGATTGAGAGAAGGTTACGTTGGATAGGTTTGGATACCAAATGTGGCTCTAAAGTTCAACGATTCCTCCATGTCATTTGATTAATTAGCTCCTCATCAGTTCTATAGGTCAACTGTCCAGTCATTTCAAGGTGAAGCTCCTCATTTTCTTTCTGCATCTTTTCTCTTCTTGTTTGAAGAAAACAAACAAAATTCCAAGAGAGAGACTTCAACACATCCATCTCAACAAGTCCCTTCTGATTTCCCTACTAAGAGAAGCCAAGATTTTAAATTTCTGTCTTTCCCCTTACTTATTTACTAATAGGTTTTTCTTGTATTTACAGGTTCCCCCAGCCAACTGCTTCTACAACTGGCATCCTAAAAGAACTACTTTCAAACTTTCTTGGATTCCTAGTTAATATGGTGAAAAGTTTTAATATTCCTGAGGTAATTTGGAGATACATTATATTGCACCCTCAGAAGAACTTACTCCTTCTTCTGTTTTCCCTTTGACTTTGTTTTAACTGACACAGACAGCTACTGGACCCAACTACTGCTCACCTCACAACAGATCCACTAAGCCTGGGGAAAAGCTGGAGGCAAAGAAGAGGACTTTTTCGAAAAGCTAGCCAAATAAGAAGATGGAGGACTCCTCTCTATCTTTCCAGTGTATCGATTAAGGGGTGCTTTATACAGACACACAACTGATGCTAATCACTTTGCCAAAAGATACTTTTCACTTCTGCAAATTTCTTTTTTAATTACATTAAAAAAATTTGAGGTTATTGTGTAATTTCCTCATTTCCTCCTTCATGTTACTTTCTTCAACCTCTCCTGTAGACCTCTGCCTTACCCTCTTTCAAATTCATGGCTTCTTTTTCTTTGATTATTGTTATATACATGTGGGATAATAACAAAAATATGTATTTTCCTAAATATATAGATGCAGCCAGCTCAGTCTTCATGTTACTTCTATGTATGTTTTCAGGGCTGACCACTTGTATTGTATAACCATTTGGTGTGCTCTTCCCTAGGGAAGACTATTTCTCCTGCTCTCAGGTTTCCTTAGCTGCCTGTAGGTCTTTAACTACTATTGGCAAATGGAAAGAACCTATGACCAAAAGTAGTCCTTTTGCTCTTTTATGTGCTAACCATCAAGGAATTTACATTTGCGATCTCAGTTTTCCCTTCTAGAATGATTTAATTATATCCCAGGCTCCTGTAGCACTTCACACATAGCCTAGGATGACCTTGAACTTCTGACCTTCCCATCTTGCACCTTTAGGAATTGAATCTACTGCTTAGTGTATGCTAGGCAAGCACTCCACCCAAGTGTGCTATGTCCCCAAACCCAAAGAAGAATACTATCTCTTCACCTATTTATTTTGACTTGTGTGAGAAAAAAAAAAGTAAGTAGATATGGAAGTGTTTGGGATTTGCAAAGGGAAAGCCATTGTAAGAATTTATAGTTTGTAAAAAGGAAGTCATTGAAGGGAAGTAGCCTTTTTCAGAATGTCCAGAGAAGAAATAAAAATCTGGGCTGTATGCATAATGCAGCTCAGGGAGATGGTCCTGGAACCTCTGTCCATTGCCTTTACTTAAGCTACTTAACAACTGCTCTGCATGCATAGCAATACTATGAAGAGGCTAATCCTGAAGCAATTGTGTGGGTACATTTAACATAATTGTCTTTGCACAGCTTTTACCCCCATAATTAGAGAACTAAGCATTATATTTTTATCCTAAAGTAAATTGTTACATAATGTAATTCAATAACATCTTTTAAATAAACTGATTTTATACAAAATCGTCCCTAGCCCTGTGTAACATATAGGTATATCATACTTTCTTTTCTATTTTTGTTGGATTTAATCCTGTACTTACATTTTGGATGATCAACCTTAATTCTCCTGATTAGTGTCTCCATTTTCTCGTACATGTGCAATTAATCTCATAGGTTCCCTGAAGTATATTTCTTCATATATTAGTCAGAGAAAGGAAATATAACACAAAATGTCAGTAAACAAATGATCATGCCTGTCACTGCTTTCAGTTTGAGAAATATAGGTAGATAAAGGATAGCCCCACAAAAATCACTCCTATCTCTCTTCCACTTAAAGGATACCGGGAATCATTTATAATATAAAGAAGCAGATATTTCTGGATAGACAGACAAACCACTTAGATCAGTGATGTCAAAAAGTGAAGCAGGGATGATGCTACCATTGGAAGACGGGCAGCATCTGGTTGTGTTTGGAGTTCTAACAGTAAAAGGTGAGCTATAGACACTTAGACAGACAGGCTAAGATATGCCCAGGCAAAATGTGAATATTGTAGACTCCTTGACAGTTTCTTGGTCTCAATTATCCTGTAGTGGAACATAAGAAACCTGACTAACATAAGAACATAAGAACATAAGAAAACTGAACCTAGGTTCAGTGGATGATAGATATCTAAAGCTTAAAATGGGTCCTCTTATTGCATACTGTGGACTATAAAGAAAAAAATATCAGAAAGGTGCGTTGAAATAAATACAAAAGAAACCATTATTTTGGCATCCATGTTTGTGGTGCTATGGTGTTCACATTAGCTCTGCCTTTGCCACTTGAGAAGATTATAAAGAAATGTCCCAAATACAGAAAAATATCTCAAGTGACATTGAATAACTTAGTTCTTAAAGTATTTTTTGTCAGTGAAATAAGGGTGGATGACTCATATCATTGTTATAAGTAACTAAGAATGAATGGTCAGGAGAGGAAAAAAAGATGGATAGACAGACAAATAATAGAAGACAGATAATGAAACAGTAGATGGTAAAGGATGTGGTGATATATTATGTACCCTAATAATATATGCCTGAAGATCAGGGGACAGAACAAGCCACTAGATTAAACATAGAGGCCAGGCAGTGGTGGCACACACCTTTAATCCTAGCACTCGGGAGGCAGAGATCTGTCTGGATCTCTGTGAGTTCAAAGCTACCCTGGACTACATGAGATTGACTTTGTCTAGGAGAGAAACAGAGCCAGGCAGTGGTGGCACGTGCCTTTGATCCCAGCACTTGAAATCTCTTGCCTTTGCTTGGGAAGCACACATGCCTTTAATCCCAGCACTAGAGAGATTTATACTGGAAGTGATATGGCTGGTTGGAGAAAGGTATAAAAAGTGAGAGGAGACAGGAACTAGAGGTTTTTTCAGGCTGAGGAGTCCTAGAGGTAAGACATGGCAGTGGCTTGTTCCTTTGTCTCTCTGATCTTCAGGCGAATTCTATTAGGGTACACAAATATATCACCACAAAAAGGAAAAGAGAGAGACAGAGAGAAGACAGAATGACAGAATGTGCTGGATTGACTACAGTAATAAAATGCTGACTCTTCTGTATAGGTAGAGGGTACTGAGAAAGATGGATGGGATTTGAGGGCATTTGGGGGGTGATGTGAAAACCTATCACAGTGGAAACAAAACCAGGAAGCACGTCCGATGGTGGAACTGGGACACCCACTCAGCTATTAATCATTTGAACTACAATTGTCCTGCATGCAAGATGTGCTAGGGTAATGGTGGTGCAGAGCTTGTGGGAGTGGCCAATCAATGACTGGTCTAACTTGAGGCTGATGCCTGACACTGCATGGATGGTCAGGAACTGGAGGCTGCATAGCCCAGAGATCTAGCAAAGAACCAAACATGACTGGTAAAGAAAAAACAGTCAATGGAACTATGCCTAGTGATTTCTGCTATACTCACAGATTGGTGCTTAGCCCAGTCATCATCAGAAAGGCTTCATGCAGCAACTGATGGGAGCAGATGCAGAGACCCACAGCCAAACATTACACAGAGCTCAGGGAACCCTGCTGAAGAGGGGGAGGAAGGATTATAGGAGCCAGAAGGGTCCAGGACATGAGGAGAACATGGCCCACACAATCAACTAAGCACGGCTCATAGGGACTCCCAGAGACTGAAGTAACAATCATACAGCCTACATGGGTTTTTAGTAGGTCCTCTGCACACATGCATTGTTTGTGTAGCTGGGTGTTCTTGTGGGACTCCTAACAGTGGGGGTAGGGGAGGTGTCTCTGACTCTCTTGCCTGCTCTTGGGACCCTTTTCCTCCTTACTGGGTTGCCTCATCCAGCCTTGGTATGAGGATTTGTGCCTAGTTTTACTGTAACCTGTTATGCTGTGTTTGGTTGATATTTCTGGGAGGCCTGCTCTTTTCTGAAGGGAAACAGGAGGACCAGTGGATCTAGGAGAGAGAGGAGGTAGGCACAGGGTGGGGTGGTGGTCTGGCAGGAGTGGAGAGAGGGGAAACTGGCAGGAGTGGATGGAGGTAGTGGTTGGTATGTAATGAATGAGAGAATAATAATAAATAAATAAAACTGGTAGATATAATGAAAGAATTAAAAAAAAAAACCCACAAAGCAAAAAAGAAAAAAAGCAAAAGCATAAGACAAAAAACAAAAACAAACAAAAAACTCAAGTCACCAAAAGGTCTTGGGAAGGATATGAAATATGAAGTATGAAGTATGTTGACACAGGATTAAACCCTGGTGAGAAGGTGTGAATACATCAGTCTTACCCCACAGCCTCCTACAATATAGTCTGGTTCAAGGATAGGTTGGCACAGGACAACGGGTTCAAGCCCTGAGGGTGACTATTGCTTTCTATGAGGTCCTTTGAAGGACTCTGGAATCTGCAATGTGCAAGACAGGGATGCAGAGGGATCCAGAAGAGCAAGAGCTGCACTCCAATGCGTCAGCAGCAGGACCAGGATGGTGGCTGCAAAGCTCTCCAGTGAAAAGCTAGGGGTAAGCCATTAGTTCAGAGTACCAGCTCCAACGAAGCTTCATTTCCCAGAAGTTGGAAATGTTTCAGGTGTCCATTAATTAGCCCTGTTACTGTTCTTTGGGGTTCTGGAGGTTAATGTTTGCAACGTATGAAGAGAAGAACTTGAGATTTCTTTACTTGAGTACAGAAGGCTGGAATGCTGTATTGAGAGTGAGCTTAATCACATGTATACTGGGAGAAATGTGCATAAATACAGTTGGTTGATGATTTCCAAAGGTTTGGCTTCAGATGAGAACCTTGGCAGCAAAGAAATGAGAGAAATGACAGGAAGGCATCTGGCAGAAAGTAGACTTCGTGGTGTAGGACATCCAGTGTTCACAGGGGTGAATCTTTGAGAAGGTGGCACGGATGTTCTCTGTCCCTTGAAGTAGAGGTTGTCTTTCTATCACTGAGAGAATACTGGCCTCACTTGGGAATGACACTTGCTTCTCCCTCCTACTCCTTCCTTCCTTGGGATCTGACCCCTTCCTGAACCTTGCAGGCTAGTAAAGAAGTTGAAGGAAAATAAGGAAATTGCACCACTACTTAACTCTTTTCAGCATAAGTGGACTCAAGGAGGGGAGAATGTTTTCTTTCATATAGAGTTTGAGTTTTGGTTTTTGCATTAAGCGGATATTTAAATTAGTGAAACAGTGATTTTATGATAGAATTCTGTTAATTAATGAATGTTCATGATTCTGTTTGGGGACAGGGAAGGAACTGGAGGTTTTCACAAATAAGCACAGAAAGGAATCTAACTTCATTTGTACATAATTATATCACAATAACACCTTTGATTCTTTTATGCTATTAACAAAACCCCTGACAAAATGAAGAAAATGTTAATTGTTAGTATTAGTATCATTGCTTTTTGCTCACATCTCATATCTCCTTGTACTGAGCATACTCATTGGCCTTTAAATTAATTTAATTGCCCAAATAATTTTGTTGAGACAATAGAAACTGAAAAGTCTGAATTTAACTATAAAAGTGATTACTGAAAAATATAAACTTATCTGACTCCTTGGTTCTAACTACTGCTTCCAGATACAAGGGAAAATTGACAGATTCCAGAATAATATTTTTCTAACTAGCTCTGGATTAATCACAGAATAAATAGATTATCTTTTAAGGGGTTGCCTCAAATTTCTGACTGGCCTGCTTAAGCATCTGGGTGCTGGGTTTCTGAGAGTGCACTTCTTGGAATCCTCTTGAGCACACAAACACATATAATTATGAGAGATATGATACTGAGGAGAGGGCCTACTGACTGTCTTCATGAAGTTGCATGAAGGAAATAGAAAGTAGTAGATTCCGATGCTGGAGTTCAAAATGAAGTCAAGCTCTGCAGACAACAGCAAAGTTAATACTTTTACTGTGGTTATACATCAGCAAAATTCCCTGTGAGGTCAATTTTAGGTCATCCAATGTGGTGACTTTAGTGATAATGGTGCCACTGACTCCATTATTGGAATGCTTGGTCCCCAGTTGGTGGACCTGCTTGGGAAGGATTAGGAGATGTGGCCTTATTGGAAGAAGTGTGGTGGTGTGCTTTCAGGTATCCAAAACCTGTGTAGTTTCCACTGGTTTCTGTCTGTGTCTCTCTGTCTCTCTGTATCTCAGTCTCTGACTCTCTCTGTGCCTTACATTTGTGAATCAGAAGTAAGCTCTCAGCTACTACTTCACGGTCATGCCTGCCTGTCTGATGCCACACTTCCTGCCATGATGATGATCATGGACTCTAACCTTTTGAAACTGTAAGCAAGTCCCCAATAAACTCTACCTTCTATAGGTTTCCTTCTTCATGTCAATAGAAAAGTAACTAAGACATCCAAACATCAGTGAAATCAAGGTTATAGATAACATGAGCATTGGAGGTCTGATGAAGTTCCTGGTGGTGAAGTTCCAGGCTGGTGAAGTTCCTGCTTGAACTGTGTGCAAACAGGAGTGCCAGTTTCGCTTTCTTTGGCAGTAACTTTCACTCATGTGAGAAAAATAAACAGTGAGTTATGAAAGACAAATACTAAATTCCAGAGGAGTGATGTGTATGTAGAAGAGCACTAAAATGCCTAAATGGTTTTTATGGCCTCATAAAAACAAAATCTTGGCAATGACCTCTTATTAACTTGTAACAAAATTATGCAAGAAACTACCAGCATACTAGGAAGCATGAATGTGCTCAATTCATAGAACAATGGGGTAAAAACAACACCTGATTGTTCAGATAGCAGGATAAAAACAATACCTGATTTCCTAGCCCGGTAATTTTCTACAAATTTCCTCAAGTTTCCATCTCAGTCTCTATTTATTTGCTCAACTGGTGAAACACACTCTATACCTAAAGAGAGCTGGAGATCCACATTTTCTTTATCTGCTCAGGAAAAAACAAAACATAACAAAAATCTCACCCAACGCTCTTCCTGTCTAGTCTTTCTCTTCAGAATACGGTTCCGAGGTCTTTCTTCCTCTCCAAATACTCTGACATGTCTTTGTGCAACTCTTGTTCTTTAATTGCAAAGATAAAATTTTTCCAAATGTAGTTGCTTTTAAAACCAGCATAAATTCAAATGAAGAGCCGGGCGTTGGTGGCGCACGCTTTTAATCCCAGCACTAGGGAGGCAGAGGCAGGCGGATCTCTGTGAGTTCGAGGCCAGCCTGGGCTACTAAGTGAGCTCCAGGAAAGGCGCAAAGCTACACAGAGAAACCCTGTCTCGAAAAACCAAAAAAAAAAAAAAAATTCAAATGAAGTTGAAATAATATTTTATATTTTAGCCAAGTTTCCTTCTTGATCTCATCATTACCTTATCTTTTCACAGTATAAGATGATGATTTATAAGAAAATGAGCCAAGTTTTTAGAATAATTAAATATTGTCATTTTAGTAAAACTGTTTTTATGAAAATAGAGGGAGAAATAAAGTTTCTAAACTTTCCTACATTCATCTTGAGTTGAAATAAAGCTTGAAATGCTACAAACTCAAAGGACATTCATCATCAGTTCCTTCTTCCCGTATAACTAATTTTAAGAGGCAAGATTCTAGATCAAACAGAAAGATCTAAGCTGGAAGCTGAAAGCTGAGCATATAGTCTATATGATGACCAATAGGTCAGGAAAATTGCTGAGTTTATATCGTTTACTGTATTCCTTAAAAATTGGCTTTGGCCACTTTAACATAGATCATTTGGTATAATAAATTAATAATCTAATATTAATTTTGTTTAATTAGGGATTAAGTTTACATAAATCATTAGTTTTATAGTCATTAAATTGTACTTCTGAATTATGTGAGAGAACACTCAGCAATCATCTGAAATGCCATAAGCTTTATGACCAGTAACATTTTCTTTCTTTGTATGACAGCCTTTTCTAAAACTCTCATTTTTCACAACATTCTCTGTATTCTATCTTTTGTTAATGGGAAAGATAAGATACTCTAGGAATTTTAAGTAGGTTTATTTCAAGTACTCATAATTTATAACTTTCTAAATTTCAGGATTATAGCTGCTAAGTATTCTATTATAAGCTGGTATGTGATGTTCTTGAAAATTCAAATGCTTACAAATCCAATTAATATTATATAGTATGTTTTAAACTTGTTAACCACATGGTACACATTTTTCTGTAGAAAAGGTTTTGCTGGGGATGAACTCAAAATAATGTAACCATCTCTAACTGGGCAGTGTATTCCATGCATGGAAGCTCCTTTTCTAATGAAATTCATTTTAAGAATTTTAGTGGATGGAAATAAAATTATTTAGTTAATCAATACTAATGGAAAAAACTGGCAGTCCATCTGAAAATATTCAGAAGGACTATTTATAAATTAAAATGTATTCAACAATCCCCCAAACTAGTATTTTAAATATGGACTGTATTTATAATTTTTTTAAAAATTGAAAACCATGAACTAAAAAATGATTCTTTTGTATTATTTTTTTAATTGAAAGTTGATACAATATACCCTGATCTTGGTTCCCCCTCCCCAACCTCCTTTCAGATCTCCCTCACATTTCCACTCATCCAACTCCATACCTTCTTTCTCTCTCTCTCTCTTTAGAAAACAGGCAAATAAAAAGGTAAACAAACCAGAATATTTTTAAAAAGCTAAAAAGCACAAGAAACACACACACACACACACACACACACACACACACACACACACACACACTTAGAAACCATAATATGCAAGGAAAAGACCAGTGAGGAAAAAATATGTGACAAAAAATATCTACAAAAACTCCATTGAGTTCATTCTGTATTGGCCATCTATTTCTAGGCATGGAGTCTCCCTTCACTGTGGTTCAAATACCAGTGAGACTCCATTGTAGAAAACCGATTTTTCCTTTGTGAGCAGTTGTCGATTGGCGATATCTGCTTGGTTAGATATGGGAGATCATGTCTCCTTCTCCCTTTCAGTACTGGAACTCCATCTAACCTGAGCCTGTGAAGGCCCTGTGCATGTGAAGGCCACAGTCTCTGTGAATTCATATGTGTATTAGTCTTGTGGAGTATGAAGATCCTTACTATTTTTTTTTAAGATAATTGATTGTGTGAACAGTATTCCTAAATCTATACATTTTGATATACACTGCATGGAACAATCATTACATTTGCCTGGTAGCTTTCAAAAGTTTCTATAGATTTAGATACTCCATCTAATCATGAAATTCCTTTTATTATGTCTTCCCATTTCATTCACACAATATAATGTAAATATCTTTTATGTTAGGTAAAAAAAAATAAGGATACCTTTTAATTCAACCAATCATGTGACAGAGTTCAAACACATAAATGACAGTGGGCACTACTGTGAAAGACACATGTGAAAGGGAGCCCTTGGTTTTGCTGGGTTTTCTTCTGTGTAATATTTAGTGATATAGAAATCATTGGGAATACTGGAGGGAAAACTTGGGTCAGTACGTAAAGGGTAGCTGAAAGTTCATCCATATCAGTTTCTGAACCTGAGAGCAAAATGCGCTATGAAATAAGTCTCTTCCATTTGCCATTGATATGACACATTAGAATATTAGGCTGAAATTTTGGGATTTAAACGTGTAATTTGGTGACCCAGATACAGATATATTGCTAAGTATAGGATGGAGCCTAGCTACCCTTCAATAAACACTTTAAAGATTGAAAACATTTATATATTTTATACATTTTACCATTATATATCTAAAGCATAACTGAAAATGTTATGCTTGATCTGCTTGTAGAAGATTAAGATTCCAGAGTTAAATTAGATTGTATTACAATAATACTGTCTTTAACTTTTTATCATTATTATGAAAGAAAGAATAATGTTCTTGCTAGTATAAATCAGTCAACTTGAGTGTACCTTTTGTTTTGCGTTGCTAATTTCAAGAAACAATAAAGGAAAACAAGGAGCCCATTAAGGAATGTGGACTTTTGTGCAGACAGCAGGATAAAAACAACACATGATTCCCTAGTCCTGTGCTTAGAAGTTTTTCTAATACGTGGCAATCAACGATAAACATTAATTAGCAGCTAACTTTTCTTTCTACTGCCCTAGAAACTTACAAAGCATTGTAGTGTGCTAAATTCTCCAAATATCTCAAGACTCATTCTCCATTTATTTGTAAAGTAATGGGTTTGTAATTCTCCAAGCGGTTACTGTGAATATTTAACTCATTAATGCACTTAACATTTTTTCTAACATGTGACAATCATCTGTCAACATTAATTGGCAACTAACTTTTTATTGTTCTGCCCTAGAACATTTTGCAGTATTATAGTGTACTAAATTCTAACCATGCTTTTAGTTTCTTCCCTGACCCTAGATATATGAATCAAGCTTGACAATAAAGTGTGTGTGTGTGTGTGTGTGTGTGTGTGTGTGTGTGTGTGTGTGTG
>CABHPH010139889.1:37270-51569 GCA_902168325.1 Peromyscus nudipes
TGTGTGTGTGTGTGTGTGTGTGTGTGTGTGTGTGTGTGTGTGTGTGTTTATTTGGACACAGAAACATATCCAGAGATACAAAGAGAGGCGGGAAAGGAAGCAGAGTTTTGATGGATACCACATCAGAAACACTAGGATTTCTCTTTACTCCAAAGAGGTAACTTACTATTATAGGAATTTATATGTTCTATATTGATACTTCAGTAGATATTTATATCTCTTAATTTGAGATCATTATAGATCACCCATCATATATGAATTAAACCATTTATTTCAAAATTTTTGAAAATCCCTTTGCAGGTAATAAAGCTGTGAGCTAGACATGATAATAATTTTTTTTCAACTGAATGATCCTAAAACTTCAGCTTGAGAATTGTCTAGTATGGTGGTGATTTGTTTGTCAGGTTGTGTAAGAGAACTGATGAAGTGTAACCTTGTACACTTTACTGCATCGTCTTCGAGATGGTCTGACAATTTTATCTGTCATATATTCATAAACTCAATTCATATAAGGTTTGTCATAGTTCATATAAGGCTTCAAAGACAGAAAAGTGATTGTGGAACTATGGCTTACCTTTCAACTCTACACCAGTACATCTTCTTAGCTCCATTGTCAAGAAACTGTCTATGTCCTCAGTTGGGCTGAAGGTCCCGGCAGTGCCGCCTCCAGGTGTACCCGACTGTCTCTTGTTCTGCTCGGGAAAATCTAAACAGAAAGAGCCACCATTTCTTATTACAGGATAAAGCAATCAGTGTGTTCTCAAGTGTCAGTTTTCACAAAGTTGAGAATCTCTGGATGTCGAGTAAACAAATGGAAACTGGTTAGCTAAAGAATGTTTGCCCATTAAATCCATCTCAATAAACCAAAGCCCCCAACCCAACTCTAACCCAGAAAGTTTAATGCCTTTTAATAAAAGATGCATAAAATAGAAAATAGTTCCATTTTCCAAATATGCAAGCATACATTTTGCTATTTTTTCAGAACATTAGATAATAGTCCCAAATAAAATGAAGGGGGTGTATTTGTAAGCTAAAAATAAAGAATTCAGAATAAGCAATTATTGAGACTTTTCTCTTTCTGGCCAGAAACAGCTGCGGGGTTAAAGGCTTTGCTAAGTCATTTAACATCTCTGAAAAATACCAAATCATCACAAGCAAATCTTCAATTAAAACAAGTCATTTTAAGTTGCCTGAGGGATAGATGCACAGAATACTGTGCTCATCTGTATTCATAAAATCAACACTTTATTGGAAAGATCATCAGTCTTTGAAAAGGATGTTTATGAATGGGCCCAACTTATAGCTGTAACATTAATAATAAGCATGAGACAGCTTTAAGTACATGTTGAAAATCTTTAAAATATTATTAGTGTTTGGAGTTTTAAAATGTTACGAGAAAATATTATGCCTGGATACAAAAATATAACATTCTTTTATGGATAAAAATTCACTTAGAAACACTTCGTAAGATATCATCTTGATGAAACAGTGATATTTAAGGATATCTGAAATAACTACAGATGGCATGGGAGTTGTAATTCAGGTAAGTAATTGTATGTGTATCCTGAACCATGCTCTTCTCAGCAAGTGTAAAGTCTCATTTGAGAACGTATTACAATATTTAATCTCTAAACATGAAAAACCATAAGAAACAGGGGGAAATGACACCACCAAGCATATGTATGAGGGAAGCTGATGTGGTCCCACTGCTTTTTCAAGGAAACGGAAGAACTGGGGAGAAATAATATCCTGTTGCTGCTCATCATCTGCTAGCCTGAACTAGAGACTGGGAGATAAAGATTCTCACTTTCTGGAAAGGGATAGAACACAAATTAGAGCTATGAGATTTAAGTACAGATGAACATGATGTGCAGGATGTCTCTCCCTTAGACAGGAAACTGCTGTAATATCATATCATTTAAAGGCTGAGGTCCAATATAATTCTCTGTGCCAAGATATGAGAGATAGGAAGGAGAATATAGCTACTTTGAGGACAGACAAACTTGTGAACATATCCTTATTTATTACTATTTGGATAAACTTATTTTGTAGCTGTATTGTTTTAAATAGGATTTATCAAAGAATAACTATCTGCTCATTCCTTGCTTCTTTTTTAACAATATTTTTTATTAACTTTTTGAGAATTTAATACAATTTTTTGAACATACTTACACCCCCCCCTCATCTACTTCCTCAAATCCTTTCTCACACAACTTGATAATTTCTTCTTTCTCTTTTCCCATTGAGTCCAGTTTGTATTCCCCAATTAGTCTTAGTATAACACCAGTCTAGGTGTGTATTCTACCTACCAGGGGTCGTATTATTGAAGAAAACTTACTCTCCTCTCAGAAGCTATCACATGATAGTAGCTCCTTGGCTAGTGGTGGGATTTTATGCCAAACTTCTTTCACCTATACGCTAGGATTTTGTCTGGCTGGAACTTTCATAAGCATTGTGCATGCTGCCATAAATGTTATGAGTTCATATGTACAATTGCTATTTTATGTCTAAAAACACTTTTTCTTTAATATTATCCACCAGCTCTGGCTCTTTCCATCTTTATATCCCTTCTTCTGCAAAAATCTCTGAGACCTGGGGAGAGGTGTGTGATAGGTTTGTCTCATTTAAACCTGAACATCTTACAATTTCTTATCTGCGTGTTGACCAGTTGAGAGTTAGTGTGTTAATTGCTAACTACTGCAAGGAGATGGTTATCTGATGAGGATAAGAGATGCTTATATGAATGAGGATAGCAACAAGTCATTAGTTGTCATTTTAATACTATGTCTATTTAGCAGAATACTAGTATTTGGTTCTCCTTTAGGGCCTATGACCCATCTAGTCATAGGTTCTTGGTCCTTTTAATAATACCATGTATGAATTCCATCTCGTGAAATGAACTTCAGATACTGTAGCACAAATCCTAATTGGTCTCAATAATAAAAACCTAGAGTCAGGCTGGGCAGTGGTGGTGCACACCTTTAATCCCAGCACTTGGGAGGCAGAGCCAGGCAGATCTCTGTGAGTTTGAGGCCAGCCTGGTCTACAAAGCAAGATCCAGGACAGGCACCAAAACTACACTGAGAAACCCTGTCTCAAAAAACCAAGAAAAAGAAACAACAACAACAACAACAAATACCAAAAAACTCAGATTTAGATATCAGGGTAAATGCTGAAAGATCAGAGAAGCAAAGCAGCCAGCCACTAGAGAGACTTCTTAGCTCTATGGAATCCTCAGCCAGAAAGAGAGCTGAACTCCTGTCTCCTGACATATATTCCTCTCTCCACCCAGCCACATCACTTCCTGTCTCTACCTTCCTAGTGCTGGGATTAAAGGCATAAGATCCCAAGAGCTGGGATCAAAGGTGTATTCCACCACTGCCTGACTCTGTTTCTATTTTAGACTGGATCAATCTTGTATGGCCCAGGGTGGCCTTGAACTCCTGATCTTTCTGCTTCCTTCTCCCAAGTGCTGGGATTTAAGGTGTGTGCCACCACTCTAGCCTGGCCTCTAGTGGCTAGCTCTGCACCCTGATCTTCAGGCAAGATTTATCTGTTAAAGCACATACAAAATATCACCACCAGATGCAATCTGAGTGTTGGTTAGTTACTTCCATGCCATTAGTGCCACTACTGCTGCAGCAGATACATCTTGTCAGGCCAGTCATTGTTTTAGCTTGTAAGGTTCACAGTTAGGTGAGATTGATGTTTGAATTTTCCCTCTGGTAGTTTCCATAGCACCATCTAGCCTCATTAAATCTAGCCAGTAGAGATGAAGCTTCCAGGTAAGTATCAGCTTAATTTCTTCTTGTTCGTTTACTCCAGTATTCATTGTCTTCATCAATAGGGTCTTATTGCCAAGTTCTGAAGGGTAAACATCTCTCATTGTTTGCTATGCATCTGTATTAATTATTTATTTCATTTTTATTTAATTTGGTAGGTCGTGTATATCAGGAAATTCATCAATTCCTTTTAGACTTTTCCAGTTTAGTGGAGTATAAGTTTTCAAAACATGTCCTTATGAATCTTTAAACTTCCTCAGTATTTGCTGTAATTTTTCAATTTTCATTGCTGATTGAATTAGTTTGGGCCTTTTCTGTCTTTATTTGGCTACTTTGGCTAAAGGTCTGTAAATCTTGTTAATCTCTTCAGAGAAGCAACCCTTTGTTTCAATGATTCTTTGTATGGTTGTTGGTTTTCACTACCATTTTGTTCATTTCAACCATGACTTTGATTTTCTTTCTGTGTGTTTTTTTTGAATGACATTTGTTTTTGTTTGTCTAAGACCTTCAGGTATAGCATTAAGTTATTAACGTGTAATGTCTACATCTTTTATGTTTTTGGTGTAGGCATTGAGTGCTATATACTTTGTTTTTAGGACCCACTTCATTATGTCCCAGAACTTGTAGTATGTTATGTTTTTATTTTTATTCAATTCTAGGAATTTAACATTTTTTTGTGGATTCTCCCTTGACCAAATTTCCATTCAGAACTGTGTTAGCATCCACATGTTTATATACTTTCTGTTGTTCTGAATATTCCTTGTGCTCCCTTGGGTGTGTTTAATCTTGTTTTCAGACTGAAGTAGTCATTCTAGTATTCTCTGTAAAGCTTGTTTTCAGTAATTCTGGTCAGACTCCACTCTGTGTGAGTGCTAGGTGGGGCAATGGATAGGGTGACTCATGAACAGGTGGAAGAATATTGGGTCCAGGTCTCCTTGTTTCTTTTCTTTCTTTCTTTTTCCTCTCATATGTTAAAAAGGGCAGGAATCCAAGGGATATCAACCCAAACATAGTTGTAAAACAACTAGGCATTCCCTTCATATTAAGGCTGGATGAGATGATCCAGTCAGAGGAAAAGGATCCCAAAATTGGACAAAAGAGTCAGAGACAGCCCCTGCTCCCACCTTTAGGAGTCCACAAGAAGACCAAGCTACACAGCTATAACATACATGCAGAGGGCCAAGGTCAGACCCATGCAGGCTCCCTGATTGTCAGTGCATATGGGCCCAGGTTAATTGATTCTTTGGTTTTTCTTGTGGTGTCCTTGTCCCATCTAGCTCCTACAATCCTTCCTTCCTGTATTCTGCAGGATTCCCCAAGCTCTGTCTGGCTATGGGTCTCTGTACCTGCTTCTACCAGTTGCTGGATGAAGCCTCTCTGATAATGGTTATGCTAGGCTCCTGTCTACAAGTATAGCAGACTATCATTAGGAATTATTTCATTGACTATGTTTGCCAGTCAAGCTTGGTTCTATCCTAGGTGTCCAGGATATCCAGACTCTGATTCCTGGCCTTCCAGGCAGTAGCAGGGTGAGGTCCCTCTTGTCCCTATCGTGACACAGGTCTCAAGCTGACTCAGTCACTGGTTGGCCACTTACTCAGTCTCTGAGTCACCTTTATCATAGCATATCTTGAAGGTAGGACAAATTTTAGGTTCAAGGTCTTGAGGCTGGGTTGGTATCACAATCCCTCCAATAGACGTCTTGCCTGGTTAGAGGAGATGGGTGGTGGTTCAGGCTTCATATCCCCCTAGTCTTGGCTAGGATCACCTTTGTAAATTCCTGGGAATTTCCATTACACCGAGTTTCTACCTTATCCCCAAATGCCCTCCAGTTCCAGTTGTCTGTCCCAGTACTCTCTCCCTCTATCTTCCTCCCACCTCATCCCCCCTGTTCCTGTCCCTAACTGCCACCAGCCCATCTATGATATCTATTCTATTTCCCCTTCCCAGGGAGATCCATGGGTCTCTCCTTGAGCCCTTCTTGTTACTTACCCTCTCTTGTCCTATGGACTGTACCGTGATTATCCTATACTTTACAGCTAATATCCACCTATGAGTGAATACACACCATGTTTGTCTTTCTGAGTCTGGGTTACCTTACTCAGGATGATTCTCTTTTTCTAGTTTCATCCATTTTTCTAGTGCTATCTATTTGCCTGTAAATTTCATGATGTTATGTTTTTAACAGCTAAGTAATATTCCATTTTGTAAATATACCATATTTTCCTTAACTATTCTTCAGCTTAGGGACATGTGGGCTGTTTTGTTTCTGGCTATTATGAAGAAAGCAGCTATCAACATAGATGAGCAAGTGTCCTTGTGGTAGGATGGAGCACCTTTTTTCTATATACCCAGGAGTGGTATAGCTGGATCTTTATGTAGATCAATTCCCAATTTTCTGAGAAACCACCATATTGATTTCCAAAGTGGCTGTACAAGTTTTCACTCCCACCAGCAATGGAGGAATGTTCTCTTTGCTCAGCAAAAACTGAACTGTTAGTAGTTTTTTTGTTTGTTTGTTTTTTATCTTAACCATTCTGACAGGTATAATATGAAATCTCAAAGTAGTTTTGATTTGCATTTTCATAATGGCTAAGGATGTTGAACATTTCTGTAAGTGCTTCTAGGCCATTTGAGATTCCTGTGTTGAGAATTCTCTGTTTAGATATGCACTCCATTTTTTAAATTGGATTATTGGGTTTTTTGATGTCTAGTGTCTTAAGTTCTTTCTATATTTGGGGAATTAATCTTCTGTCAGATATGGAGTTGGTGAAAATCCTTTCCCATTCTATAGGTGCTTTTTTGTCCTATTGACAGTGCCCTTTGGCTTGCAGAAGCCTTTCAATTTCATGAGGCCCCATTTATTGTCAATCTTACTGACTGCACTATCAGTGTTCTGTTCAGGCAGTTGTCTCCTGCACCAATGCATTCAAGGCCATTCCTTACTTTCTCTTCTATCAGGTTCAGTGTATCTGGTTTTATGTTGAGGTCTTTGATCCACTTGGACTTGAATTTTGTGCAGGGTTGTAGATATGAATCTATTTGCATTCTCTACATGCTAATATCCAGTTAGTCCAGCACCATTTGTTGAATATACTTTCTTTTTCAATAGTCTAATTCTGGCTTATTTATCAAAAATAAGGTGTCCATAGGTGTTTGGATTTATGTCTAGGTCTTTGCTTCCATTCCTTTGATCAACCTGTCTGTTTTTATGCCAGAACCATACAGTTTTTATTACTATAGCTCTGTAGCTAGAGCTTGAGATCAGAGATAATGATACCTCCAGCAGTTCTTTTATTGTACAGGATTGTTTTGTCCTCAGTCTTTTGTTTTTCTATATGAAGCTGAGTATTGTTCTTTTTAGGTCTGTAAAGAATTGTGTTGGAATTATGATGGGGATTGAGTTTAGTGTGTAGATTGCTTTCAGTAAGACTGTTATTTTTACTATATCAATCCCATTGATCCATGAGCTTGGGAGATCTTTCCATCTGATATCTTCTTTAATTTCTTTCTTCAAAGGCTTGAAGCTTTTGTCATATAGGTCTTTCACTTGCTTGGTTAGAGTTATACCAAGATATTTTATATTATTTATGGTTATTGTAATGGGTGTTGGTTCCCTTATTTTTTTGTCAGACCATTTGTCATTTGTATATTGGAGGGCTATTGATATTTCTGAGTTAACCTTGTATCCAGCCACTTCACTGAAGGTGTTTGTCAGCTGTAGGAGGTCCCTGGTAGAATTTTTTGGGTTGCTTATGTACACTATAATATCATCTAAAAAAGTGATATATTTTTGACTTCCTCCTTTCCAATTTTTATCCTCTTCACCCCCGTTAGTTGTCTTAATGCTCTAGCTAGAACTTCAAGTGCTATATTGGATAGCTATAGAGAGAGTGGACAGCCTTTTCTTGTTCTCGATTTTAGTGGAATTGCTTTGACTCTCTCTTCATTTAAATTAATGTTGGCTACACTTGATGTAAATTGCCTTTATTATGTTTAGCTATGTACCTTGTTGTTGTGGAATATTTCTTTACACTGTGTGAATATATGTCGTTGTGATTGGCTTAATAAAGAAGCTGATTGACCAATATCTGAACAGAATAAGGTTAGGCAGGAGAGTCAGACTAAGAGAATGCTCAGAGGAATAAAGACAGAGACTGGAGTTGCCAGTCTTACAGAGAGAGCAGGAGATGAACGTACCATGGCTAATAAAGGTGCCACATGACAGAGCATAATTAAAGAATATGTGTTTGCTTAAAATGTATGAGCTAGTTAGTAATAAGCCTGAGCTATTGGCCAAGCATTTATAATTAATATAAGCCTCAGTGTGTTTATTTGAGAGTGACTTAAGGACAAGAAAACTCTGTGTACTAATGGTGTCCAATGTCCAGGATCATGTATATCTTCATAAAGCCTGAGAAAGCTTTTTTTGTTAAGTAATTTTTTAAATTCATTTTTACATACCAATCACAGATCCCCCTCTTCTCCCTCCTCCCATCTTGACTTTCCCTCCAAACCCCCCCTCCCCCCACCCATTTCCTCCTTCGACAAGGCAAAGTCTCCCATGGGAAGTCCACAGAGCCTGGTACATTCAGTAGAGGCAGGTCCCTCCCCTTGCATCAAGACTGTGCAAGGTGTCCCACCATAAGTAGTGGGCACCAAAAAGGAAACATTTAAAAAGGTTCTAAATATACAGAAACATAGCCAAAGGTGGCTTCCTAGTATCATGTCTCTCATGCTGGCCACAGTACATAGACACATCTCCTGGAAGCTGCCAGCATGCCATGAGCTACACTGCATGGTGGGTTCCTACAGTCTCTCATGCCAGCTGCAATACAGAAAAGCATCTCCTGACAGCTGCTCCTAACAGCCATGTGCTACCACCATGTGTTAAGCTAAACAATGCCAGTAGCTGACATAGCAGTTTAAGATTTTTCTCATGTGATCAAAAAACAATACAGGTATGCAATAAAGATAGATTTAGATGGAAAAAACTCTAAACGGTTTACAGTGTGTTTAAAAATATACATAGGCCTGTGAGAAAGAGAAGAGAAAGAGTATATACAGTCTTAGATTTAAAAAAATATGATTTTAAGATAGTGAGGTCCTTAAAAATGGAGTAAAGTAATATAAAAGAAGTAAGCCACATAAAGATGGAAATAAATAGTTAGTCTGGATCCTGTATGTTATTGTGTTGTTTTTCGATTTTTTTAAACTGATAATGAGTGAGAGCAATAACTGCTAAGAGACATTTGATTATAAATGCTGCTAGATTCAGCCAACCTATATATTTTTAAAATGTTTTGATTTCAAAATTTAAGTCAAAAGGTGTATTTCTTTGGGGGAGAGTTTATGCTTTTATTTCCTGAAATGAAAAGCTATGGATTCATTCCAGGTTAAAGACAATCAGATTTAACAGGGAAGGCCCCCTGAAATCCTGGCTACAGACACAAAAAGGTAAGCCTACAAGAACCACAAAATACATGATATGTATTTTATCTGTTCAAATATAAAACAAAAAATCATCTTTAACTGACTTATGTATACCATATATTCTACATTTGCAATGTATGTTACCTTCAAAAATTTATATATTTTCAGAACAAGGAAACCAAACATCAATGAAAATGTATAGCCCAGAAGAGACAACATCTCAGAATGCTCCTGTTGTAGTTTGTGAGTTCTACATCCAAAACAACTTCAAAATTGCTGGCTGAGATGATCCAGTCTCACAGAACACTCAAGCCAAGACTTAACAATTATTCTGATTTTCCAAAGATTCCCCCAAAGATGTCAGCATCCCCTGACAACAGGATGCAGCCTAGAGAGAACAATGTCCACATCCCCAAAAGATGGATTATGGATGTTTATCTTTGTTTAGAGGGGTTGGTTACAAATTATTATTGGTCATGATAAAAAAAAAAAAAACTAACCAAGGTAGTTAGATTCAAAGATCTCTTTCTGAAAGAAAAGGAGAGGGAAATGAGAGGGTAACGGAAGCTAGGCAAGAGGACAAATTGGTCAAAGTATATTTATGGTTTTATGTATGGAAGAAAATGTTATAGTGAAACTAGTTTTTATGCTTCATTTATATAGCTAATAGAAATCGTGGATATGAAAGTAAGCACAAGACTAAAGAAAAGTATAACAAAATACTAATAATGTGAAAATGAGCTGTTAGTTACATTAGTCTCTACTTTCTTTTAGTAACTTAAGCAGGAGGGACTTCTGTCATCTTGCATCTCTGTTAACATTTGGTATTGTTAGTATTTTGGATCTTAGTTCTTTTCAAGGGTGTGTAGTGGTGTCTAGCTGTTGTTTTAATTTGTAAAACTCTAATTTAAAAATGCTGACTTTCTTTTTCATGGTTATTTGCCATCTGTATGTTTGCATTGATGAAGTCTACATTTAGATTTCTGCCTACACTCTAATTGTGTGGTTATCTTATTGTTGAGACATAAGCATCTGGGTGGTTGGTACCTTTCAGATATATGTTTTACAAACATTTTCTCCAGTCTGTATCTCTTCTTTTCTGTCTTAACTTTTAAGAGTTTTTATTGATGAGCTTCCTTTTTATGGTGAAGAATTCCATTGTTTACTCTCTTAGTTCAAATCATCTCATTCTAGTTGTTCCAGACTTTGGGATTTTTATTCTAAATGAGCATATTCATCTTTTAATCTGCCTTAGAGAAATGTATTTCATTAAAAATATAATATAAATTTAACATATTTCACCTAAGTCAACTTTTTTCCTCTTTATTTCTGTTGCTAGATGTTTTCTTTAGAATAATAACTTTGAATTTATTTACAATTGAACCATGATATCTTAATAGTTTGGACTTTTTATATAAATCTCATTGTATTTAAATAAATATTTTTAGACTATCATCTTCTCACTCTGTTATGGAGGACTCTTCCATACATATTGACAGTGAAGAAGCCAATCTTAAAGACCATATGTATCCAACAGCAGGGCAATTTATAAAAGGCATTTAGTATACATTATGTTCGTGAATGTTGTGTGCTGTATAAGCCCACCTAGAAGCAAGCTCTAGAGGTGGGGTTGTCCTCACTGCTTCAGAACGAACTGTTAGCATTTAGGTATCTGTACTGGCCTGCCCTAAGGGTCCTGACAGGATATATCCTCAGCTGCAGCCACTAAGAGCACCCCCTGTGCTCATTCACTAAGTTTCCTTGTAAAAGGCAGTGGGCTTTGCCCACCTCCTGTCTCTTCCTTTGTTCTCCTCCCCAGGGACTGATCTCTGCCCCCTTCTCTCTCCTCCCCTTAATAAACCTACCACATGGGCCCTGTAGTATGGTGTGACTCCGAGCCACTTTTAAAATACAACACCATGATTGTTTATTTTAGAGTGTTCACCTAGTCCCATTGAACAGAACAAGCTACACAATTCCATCCCAGACCCTGTGCGAGAGGGAAAGGAGAACAACAAAGCAGACCAAGATAGAAAATCCCATGTCCTGGAGAACAGAAGAGTAAATTATTTGAGTGGAAGCTCTGTGTTCATAAATACAGCCAGGAAGTAAGTCATTACTAAGCACATTCTCAAAGCAAGAATCAGCCAGTGTTGGTCCCATGGCATGAAAATGCCTGTGACTAAAACTGCTGAAGTCTCACCCAGAAGATATTGTGCCTGGTATCCTCTTTATTCCTCAGAGGTTTAGCTGGCTCTTTGGTTTTCTTCGGGATGATCTATGCATCTGATCTAGTCCTTGCTCTTTTCTTCTTTTATTCTTGCTGCTATATACTTAATAAATGCATTCCTTCAAAACTTAAAATGGGGCAACCATGAAGTTCTCCACATGAAACAAGACAAAACTTAAAGAGATAGTAGAAAAAATGCTATGAAAGAATGAATTAAGAAGCTCAAAGGATGTTTGGGGCAGTGGATTTATTTTCTGTGATACCTTGATGCTTAATATATGACGTTATGGGTTTGTCAGATTTGCAAAAACAACAACTATACAACAAAAGGATCAAACAATTGCAATTCCCAAAGAAAAACAGTATTGGGGTCTAGCTTAATGGTAAAATGTGTGCTTCAAGGCCCTTGATTGTATCCTCAGTGCTACTATCAGCCAATTAATTAATCAAGACTCTAAGTAGGAACCGACAGTTTTTTTTTTTACTTTCTGATCAATTTCTCTCTTATGAAATAACATATGGGCTAGCACATACATTAATAACATAGATATGTGAACAATATTTGACTTGTAGCCTGTGTTTTCCTTACATTGAGTTGGAATGGGTGCCCTACTTTCTCTCCACTGGTGCTTCATTGTGGGTATTTACACTACTCTATGTACTGCTATTTTAGCCTGAGTCACTCTTCTACAGAAAGCGCTTCCAAAATTGACTCATTAAAATCAGTCATTCCGTGAATCTTAATCAAGGATTCATAGTTTGTATTCATCTGGTTCACAACTCTGTAAATTGCCATTCTTTGTTGAATTATTTATATAAAAATGAATACATTTCAACTGTTGTTTAATTGGCAGTATCTAATAATATCTCCTATTTTGGAGTTGCCTGGTGGACATAAGAGCATGGTTCTGAAAATTCATTTGGAATTTTGGAGGGCTGGCCTAGATAGTTCTATTTCTGGAAAACGACTGGCGTGCGCCAGAACAGACTCTCACAATCCCTTCTTAAACCACGCCCGTCCTTCCCTTTGTCTTCAGATCAGCCTCGCGCTCTCCCTGTTCTCATTTCCACTTGTTTGCTCACTAAGAAGTGATGACCAGACAAACCGAAGGAAGCGGCATCCAAGAGAGGAACACATCAATGTGGTAAGCGAACTGCAACCCAGCAGCTCAGAACACTAAACTCCTAGCAGGCTACACAGACGGAGTCTGAACCCCTTCGTCATTCTCACTTGGAGTATGTTAGGCCCAATGCAGCCTAATTGTATTTACAACTAGGTTTTTCAATTCTATGAATTACTTTTCCTATCTATAAAAAACAAATAATGGCGTCCTATACTGGATGTCTGGAACAGGGAAAGTATTCAATATAATATGTACGATTCAGTAGTGGTAAAATAATAATAGCTAATAAAATGAACGCCAAGTTCTAATATGTGTCTATAATTAACGGAAATTATATCAGTCTGAATATTTTCTACATAAAGAAGAAATTAAATTCAACAACTTCTGTTCCATAATCAACCTTTTCTTTTCATAGTGTTTTGCCTACTTGCTTAAGAACGAAAAACAAACAAAATAATAAGCTTGATCAAACACGGAGCTTTAGAGTTTAAACCGTGTTTTGGAAATAGGCTCTCATATAGCCTAGGCTAGCCTCAGACTTTGTAAGTAACAAGGAAAATAAATTAAGGAGCGTTGGCAACACAGAAGAAGGGTTCCGGAAATGTCCTTTATTGATGAGTTGTTTAATCTTATGCCTGAGAAGTGTCCTGAGTTAAGCACACCCTTCAGCCTGAAATGTTAATGCTGGAAAGTGTGAAGGAGTCAGACTTCCTGCTTGGGTCTGGGGTAGGGCATTGTGATGACTTCAGATGTTACGAAAAGGTCCTTGCGAGAGCCCCTAATGTTATGAGGATTCTCTGTGGCTCCAGAGTGAACTTCTGGTTGGCATCTTTTTACTGTTTCAAATCATCTTTTGCTTCTTTTTCAGAGCAAATTGATCTGACAAGTTATTGATGACCTGTGTGCTCTGCACTCCTAGTTGCATCTTCTAATCTTACTTTGTTCTTTTTTTCATAACTCTAGTGATGGGAACCACAGTGGGATTGCATTCACAGTGACGTCTGTCAGTGATGGAGGACAGTTTCCTAGTCATTCCCACGGGCTACCACAGACCTCCAGTCAGCTCCCACATTATATATGTTCAGAGGACAGGAGTTTATAGCATGATGGAGGGAATCTTTGAAGTCTCTAACATGTCTATGTGATAGTTATTTCTATATTGACGTCCCTTTAACATGGCAGATGATTTCTATTCAAAGGTGCCTTTTCTAGTGTATTGTATGCTTCATAAGTTTTAACCCCATGTAGTCAATAATGTCACACACTTTCAAGATAACTGACCCTCAAATTCCAATATTGGTCATAGTTCCAAAATATTCAATGTTAAAGTGTCAGACCGATAAGTCTTTACATTGAACAAAGCAAGGTCATTATATACACATTAGTTTAGGTCCCGCAACATAAATTGAACTCATTTAAAAATGAGTAGAAAGGTACAGTCTTTTATATAGCTAACATTCGAGCTATTTAGGTTTAATTTTTATTATATTTTTACTATTAAAAATTATTTCAATAGCAAAGCCATCTGCCACCTGCCTATTAAGTAAAATCAATCATGTACCTTGTCTAGAATGATATATGGTACATAAAGGGGTTCATTAAATATATTGTTGCTGCTTCTTCTGGTGTTGCAATTCAAAATTAAGATATTAATATTTCATCAACCCTATCTCATATATGCCTCTCTCAGGGAGGGAGGGAGGGAGGGAGGGAGGGAGGGAGGGAGGGAG
>CABHPH010139890.1:0-12660 GCA_902168325.1 Peromyscus nudipes
TTGATTTTATTAATAAGAACTCGTTAAGACTTTTAAGATTCATGCTACAAACACTGGACTGGAACTATCCATTGGAACCCGGTGAGATTATATTAGGTAGGAATTTAAGATAATTGAAAACAAGTTTTGTGTCTGGCTTTCTACACACTCAACTTACACAAGATTCTGAGTTCACTTAGGCTCTACCCACTGTTTAGTCATAATTCTTCTGAGGTTTCTACCTAACACTCAGTATCTGTCTTTGTTGTAGCTGATTGGAATTCAAAACTGTCCATGACTAATACAAATTCCTAAAACTGCTAAGGTTGTCAATGTCTAGGATTTTTTTTGTCATTCCAGAGTTCCACACTTTGTAAATCTAACTTAATATTCAGTGCAAAATTAAAGGAGAGATTTAAGATGAAGGCCATGGCTTTTATCTTACATAGCTCTTTATAGTTATCTACTCTATTATTTCTAGACCTTTCTTCCTCAAATTCTGATATTTACCTTTTTCACTAAACAACTCCAGTGTAGTGGCCTTGGTTCTCACTGTTTTTAGATTTACAAAAGGCCGTAGGCACACAGTTATCATGGGTTAGTGTTCAGAAAACTTGTTTCCCTTATATTGGCACAATCGTTCTGAACTGTTTGTTCCCACCGTCTGGAAATAATTATTTTTTCCATTTGTTCATCCTCTTCAGTTTTCTTTAACCAGGGGCATAAGTCTTGTATCAGCTAATGTACCATGGCAAGTACAGAATAGAACCTTCTTTGTAAAAGACTGACTTGTTCTTTCTTCTTGAATGCCCACATGTATCTTCATTTATCCTTGAAACTCAGCAACTCTTTTCTAGATAAGGTCTAATGCTGAATGTCCTGTACCATTTTTCCCATTAAGAAACATTATATCATTTTTAGCCTCACATTCCAGCCTTTGTTAGCCTTCATAAGTCTTGCTTCATTCAGCAGAGTAACCATTCCGGGTGAGCTGCATAACTTTTGTCTGGTCTTCAGGTATTTTTCTTTAATATTTCAATATCTATTTTGCTTTTATGTGTTATAATTCTTTTATGTGGCTTTCATTAAATCTTAATGTATTTTCAGCAATGTTAATATTTAATTTAGTTACTTCTAATGTGATCATTTATTGACTCTGTACTTTGATCATTTTTCATTTACTTAATGAGTTCTGTTAGTTTTCATTTCCCTATTTTGTACATTTGTAATATTGCAGTTCCTTTTCTCATCATACAACTCATGCTATTTGTATTTTCTTTGGGGAGAAATAATTGTCTCGAAATATCTTTTTACTCTTAGGATGTGTGTTATTCACTGTTATCCAGCTTCCTTGCATTCCTTGATTTAAATATAAATAATTTGCTTCAATTTCCCTGAAGGGCCTAATGTTTATGCAGATTCCATTATTACCTTTGAACTGAATTCCATTGCAATGATATGGTGATGCCAGTATTCTAATTTAGCTTTTTTGGCCATGTTTCTCATAACAGACATGTCTTCTAGTTGAAAAGAACCTCTCCATTACCAGCATTCAAGCTGTGGCTCATTCACAATAAGTCCCTTACACTTTCAGCTCTCCATTGTGTTATAGTGACTCTCACTTTTATTGTTAGTCAGGTTGGTCTCTCTGTTTCTTTGTCTCTCCCTCCCCAGTCTCTGTCTTTCCCCTTTCTCCCTCCCTCCCTCCCTCCCCCCCTCCCCCTCTCTCTCTCTCTCTCTCTCTCTCTCTCTCTCTCTCTCTGTTTGTGTGTGTGCATACCATCTGTCCATGTTACTTCAGAAAATCCCAGCTGGATACAACATTGGATCATATGTAAACATATAGCGAGTTTTCTTCCACAGGCTCAACACTCATGTCATTCTTCAATGTCAGTATGTCAGTCTGGGTTTCTGAATACACAATCACTGCCTATTCCAGTAAATATAATTAATGAAAAAGACCATAGTAGAATACTAAGGATAACAACAATTTTTTTGGAGAACCTAGAGAATTTTTGAGGTTTAAAGAAGTGTGTTTAATCTGTGCATATTCATCCTTTTTCTGTCATATTTTGCAGAATTTCATAGATAAGTTTCAAATTTTTGAGAGCATGGCTGTGATTATTTCCTTGTAACTCTGAAGAAATAGCCACTCCCACATGCACTCTGCTTTTTTTTTATGCTGATAGTAGATTCTGAGTGTTGTTTAATTTTTAATCTTGTATTTTAGTTTTTACTCAGAGATTTCTATTTTTTAGTTTTATTAGAATTTTAGTAGAAGTGTTGAATTACTGTGGGAAAATAAATTATCTACTATAAATAAAAAGACATTTATACTATTCTACTACTACAACAGTCCTCCAAAATCACTTGTGCAGAATTTCTTCAGAGTTTTGTTTTACTACCAGTTATTAAAAACTTTTATAGGAAAATCAGCAGAAAAGAACCATTCTTCAGAAATTAAACAGTAGCTTCATAAGCCTTTACTACCCATGTCATCTGTACACTAACATGATCTTCACTAGGAGTGTTATGAAATTGTATAACCTTAGATCCAAGTCCAGATATACCAAATTAACATTGGCATTTAATAGGAACTCTGTTAGTTCTATGTGTACTAAAATGAGAGAAGTGCTACCATTACTAAAATTGCTTTCAGAGCTTAATTCAGTGAAAATCCAAGTCTCTACATTTATTCTTCAACAGACATGCTGTTTGTATGTGACTATGACCAAGAACTATTATTATGCCTGTGCCTCTGGAAAAAAAAAGAACAGCATTCTGATTTCTATATTTTATCAATTTCCTTGTGATAAGCCTCCTACCATGCCTAATTTCCAGCTAACCACATGACGTTACAAAATTCGGAATTGGAAAGAGATGTGCACAGTCTGTTCTCAGATGCCCGTGCAAGTTCACACCAGCATGGCACTGCTCAGAATCTATTGTTTCTGTCTAAACACAAACTCCTGTTCCTAGGTGCTATAGTACTTTGGGATATTATAGATGTGATTCATTTTTAATAAGTGCCTTGGTGAATAAAACAAAATGCAGCGTTAAGGAAATATTGAAAATTAAAAAAATAATTTTACAACTTTTACTGAATTTATTCTTTAAAATTGTTCATAGATATATAAATTGCATTCAGGTTACTATATGCCCCAACCTTATCTAAATCCCCCCAACCCTGAAGTTTAATAAACCACTCTTATACCTTCTTAAACTTTGTTTATAAATCGAGAGTATGCCAGTATGTTGCATTGCATACATAATACAACATATTCCATCTTAAAATAATGCTTTTCTCAAATAATTTCAATCTTTTTTATAATTTAAATGATAATTTTACACCTCCATGGAACAATGTAGTCATTATCAAGAATATGCCTGACAGAGACATAATAAAAGATGATAGCCACAAGTCCAGGCTTCTAATTTTGCAATCATGATTTTTATTGGTGTCAAGGCCATTTGATAGAGAGAAACTGTATTTGACTGCTTGATAGTACCATAGTTCCTGGGAATTTTCAAGAGAAGAATTGATAAGAAAATTTATACATTATTGGATTGATTGAGAAAGATTTGTATGACAAAATTTATGAGTGACTTTGCTGACTTCCTTATTTGATCAAGACATTTAGTTAGGTATTTGTTTTACTTTCACAACCATCAGTGAATACATTCTTTATGAAGTCTTTGAGAGGGTTTTAAATAACATGTTCATTATACACAGCTAAAGAACTGAAAAAGCAGGTAAAATACTTGGATCCCCAAATCTCAGTTTCCCCTCCTTCTCTCCTCTCCTCCCAGTCCCACCCTCTAACCTTCCTCCAGTCCACTCCTCCTCCTTTCTCTTCAGAAAAGGGTAGGTCTCCCATGGATGTCAGTCAGCCATGGCATGTCAAGTTGCAGTGAAACTGGGTACCTCCTCTCTTAATAAGGCTGTACAAGGCAACCCAGTATGAGGAATAGGGTCACAAAAGCCTATAAAAGAGTTGGAGACTGCCCCTGTTCCTGTTGTTAGGAGTCCCACAGGAGGACCAAGCTCCACAACTGTCACATATATGTAGAAGGCCTAGGTCAGTCCCATGCAGGCTCCCTGGTTGTTGGTTCAGTCTCTGTGAACTTTATGAGCCCAGGTTAGCCAATTCTGTGTGTTTTCTTGTGGTGTCCTTGACTCCTTTGCCTCATTTTGTGTGCTTTATTGCACTATATTTCTGTTTTATTGTCCTTTGTTTCTTATATTATGTTGAGTATGAATTTCCTATTTTACATGTATTGGCTGAAATATATATAAACACATATATTTCATCTTCACCATGAAAATTTAGACACCTGGTTCCAAAGAAAGAACTATTAATGTTTGAACTAGAATTTGATTCTTCCCTCTCATAATGGCCTCCAGGCCTTCATTTAGAAGGAGATAAGGGATGGGAATTTTTATTGTATTCACCTTCCTAAAAGTGTTTTTTAAAGTGTTGAAATACAGAAATAAACATTCTTCTGCTGTCTGTAAAGCCTGGGAACTCTGGGATTACAGCAATATAAATGGATACTCCACTGCTTAGTCAATGGATAAATTAGAGAGATACCTATATATTAAGTAACATTTTGTTCAGTTCTTATTGTTCTTTACACTTAAAGCCAAAGTGTTTTTCTCAAAATATTGAGTTTTTATTATGTATTTGTTGAAAATTTTCACTTCTGACATCATGTGTTTCTTACTTAAGGAATTTATCTATATCTCCAAAAACTGAAATATAAAATTTTAAACCTTAAGTAGAAACAAAATGTGCTTACTAAGATATGGACTCTTGCACAAAGTACAGTTAAACTTCACGAAACAGGAAACAGTCTTGGTGGCTTGATGGCAGATGTGATTTTTGTAAGTCTTTGTTGTATGAATCTGGTCTGACAAGATGTCTGATCTGAATAAATAGAAAGTGAAAGAAAAAAAAACAGAGGCATGATTTTGGAGATTCCCTTCTCTTTAGCACCCCTCAGTAGATTTTTAAAATAATGTATTATTTTGGAATCCTTCCAAAATTTAAAATATTATGAATGGTTTTTGTCTCAAGTGCTAATAATCAGAGCCATAAAATGCCTAATGGTGCTGTTGACATGTACCCTGGATAAAGCTTACAACTTAAAGAGCTCACAGGTCTTATACTGCGAAACATTCAATATACACAGAATCATAGGCCTTTGTCTAAATGTACAGAATACAGCTAGTCTTGGACCCAGTGAACCTGGTCCTTACCTGAGGCCCTCCCATTTTCATTCAAGTGTAGGAGTGCTATCATAATAGTATTCCATTTAGCAGCAGCAATAAATAAGTCTAATAAAGCATAATTATAAAGTAGGGTACTTGTAACAGAATCAATAGCTGTGGTCTTATGATTGTTTTGATCTTGAATAATTTTTTTCTTTATGTATTTTTTCTTTGGGAATTAAAAGGAACAAAATTAGGATCAATAAATATGCATATATTAAATAAATTGAATAACTATCATTAGTTTTTAGAACTTTGAAAATTGTGCTCATGACAAAGATAATAGCGCTCATATGAAGCTATAATATTTTGGAGGCTTAGAAACTAGTGTTTACACTCTCTATGCTTTTCTTTTTTTAAATTTTATTTTATAATTTAATTTAATTTTGCATATCAGCCACGAATTCCCTTGTTCTCCCCTCCCCACCTTCCCCTCAGCCCACCCCGCATTCCCATCTCCTCCAGGGCAAAGACTCCCCTGAGGATTGAGTCCAACTTGGTAGATTCAGTCCAAGCAGGTCCAGTCCACTCCTCCCAGGCTGAGACAAGTGTCCCTGTATAAGCCCCAGGTTCCAAACAGCCAGCACATGCACTGAGGACAGGTCCCGGTCCCACTGCCTGAATGCCTCCCAAACAGATCAAGCTAATCAACTGTCTCACTTATCCAGAGGGTCTGATCCAATTGGGGGCTCCTCAGCTATTGGTTCATAGTTCATGTGTTTCCATTCGCTTGGCTATTTGTCCCTGTGCTTTTTCCAATCATGGTCTCAAAAATTCTCACTCATACAAACCCTCCTCTTTCTTGCCAATTGGACTCCTGGAGCTCCACCTGAGGCCTGGCCGTGGATCTCTGCATCTGGTTCCCTCAGTCATTGGATGAGGTTTCTAGCACGACAATTAGGGTGTTTGGCCATCCTATCACCAGAGTAGGTCATTTCAGGCTGTCTCTCGACTATTGCCAGTAGGCTATTGTGGAGGTATCTTTGTGGATTTCTGTGGACCTCTCTAGCAATTTGCTTCTTCCTATTCTCATGTGGTCTTCACTGCTACTCACAACTCTAGGGAGGCTACCTAGAAAACAGGACCCCAAGAAAGACACAGGGATCGCCCAATGACAGAGAAATGGATGAGATCTACATGAACAACCTGGACGTGAGTGAGGGTAATGAAGGGCAAGGGTCAAGGGAAAGAGACCTTAGGGGAGCAGGATCCCAGCTGGATCAAGAACAGAGAGGGAGAACAAGGAATAAGAATAAATGAAGATCTCTATGCTTTTTTTCCACAGCCTGTTTGCAAGGTAGATATTCAACTCCTTAGAATTACAAATTGAAATTCAAATTTTAAAAATAGTTGCTTTGTGATGACAGAGGTAAGATTCAAATCTTAGTCTTTACATTGTATTGTGTATCAGGATCCTGTTATAAAGCACAATTTTTTAGGTCAGTGTTTCTGAACAAGCTAGTAGCTGCGGTACTAAAAATGGGCATTTCTTCCAAGATGTCATATGGAGCTAACATCTAAAATTCTCATTCAACACTGCAGTAATAAATCCCATGCCTTGTTACTATTATGTTGTTTTTCTCATAGAATTAAAGATACCATCATGAGTTACTTAATGACAGGAATACATTCTGTTACACTTTTTGTGAGGCCTTTTTGTCATTATTCACACAAGACAGAAAGTGCTACTATACTTCACAAGGTGTATCATTGATAGATATGTCATTATGAAATATATGATTATGTGTAGCAGGAATCTTAAAAGGTCTTATTAATAAAAACAGACCCAAGGCCAGTTACTGGGGTGATTGCTGGAAGATCAGAGAAGCAGAACAAGCCACAGCCTCCTCGCCTTGACAGTTCCTCAGCTGATCCTGTTTCCTCAGACTAGAAACCTCTGAGTCCTCATTCAGAATGAATCTCAGCTGAACTGCTGCTCAAAAGCCTAAAAGCTTAACCAGACTAGTTCTTGGTTTTCAGGCCTTATATACCTTTCTGCCATCACTTCCTGGGATTAAAGGCTCTTGTTACCACACCTGGCTGTTTCCAGTGTGGCTTTGAACTCACAGAGATCCAGGAGGATCTCTGCCTCTGGAATGCTGGGATTAAAGGCATGTCTGCTACCATTTTCTGACCTCTGTATCTAGTGGCTGTTCTGTTCTCTGACCCCAGATAAGTTTATTAGGGTGCACAATATTTTGGGGTACACAATATCACCACAACTATGTTATAGAAAAAAGTGATTTATATAATCTTTTTCTCAAATTTATTAGTTTTATTTGTATTATATTTACCAAGTTGTAAATACCAATCTCTTAAATTGTTCACATGGCTAACATTTTAGATAGAATTATATGTATTATTATATACATGAAATGAATCACAAATGTATGTGAACTTGTTATTAAATTTTATGTTTATAGTAACTCTTCATACTTTTATATATCTTGCTTCAAGATTATGGTTATTACCATCATTATTCTTATATTATTCAGTATATGATATATATGTGCATCTGCCTTTATCTATAAAGTTTGTACTTTTTGCTTTTTTGTTTTATCAGTATATTTTATCCCCTTTAATACATTGTATTGTTGTGTTCACATCAATGCATACCATACTAAAAATGTGTAAGTCAGAAAAACTTGCAATAGATTCTCTTCTTCTCAATCTGAGTCTCAGAGTTCTAACTACGGCTATCACATTTGCTTTTACCTGGTTCCTCTTTAGTATAGTTTTAACTCTGGATTCCTTAATCACATTATAACTTAAACGCTTGTTCTTGATAGTCCTTGTTTTTGTTTTTAATTTTTTAAATAAAATTTTAAAAGAATCATTTTGGGTGTACGAGTGCATATATGCCTGTGCACTACATGCATGCAGTATCCACAGAGGCCAGAAG
This sequence comes from Peromyscus nudipes, assembly GCA_902168325.1. Classification (NCBI taxonomy): domain Eukaryota; kingdom Metazoa; phylum Chordata; class Mammalia; order Rodentia; family Cricetidae; genus Peromyscus; species Peromyscus nudipes. Next base: position 8,154 of record CABHPH010139890.1, read on the forward strand.
AGGTGACAGATCCCCTGGAACTAGAGTTACAAATGACTATTAACCACTATGCAGGTGCTGGGAATCAAATCTGGGTTCCTTGAAAGAGTAATTAATGCTTTTAACCACTGAATTATCTCTCCAGCTCTGTGTTTTATTTTATTTTTTAGAATAAAAACTTTATAAATAACGTGAGCATTCACACACTGTACTTGTTAATCTGAATATCTGATTATACCTGCAAAATCTGATAATCATAGACTAATTACAAAAATAGCACATCACTACACATAGTTTTCTTTTTCTTGCTTCTTAAAAACATGGAGGAATATATGAGTATCTTCACTTATTCTTACTAATAAATCTAAAAGTAAAACTGATTCAAAAGAAATATATTATGCTAATATTATATAATCATCATTTTCCCTGGAACCTACTCTATATATTGCACATACATGATTAATTATGTGGTGCATTTTTTTCAATCATGATGTCATAATACTTTAACTAGTTAAACTCACTCCAACCTCAATGTGTTAACATGGTGAGATATGTAATATATTCCAAGCTCAAGGATTCAGAGGTGCCTAATTTAACTCAAATGTGAGATTAAATAGTTTACAAAGTGACATTCCTATGTTTCCTTGTGATGGCTGATGACTGTTAAAGAACATGAAACAGCATTGAAGCTGAAGTGGTGATTAATTAGCCTAGAGTTCATATTAGAATAACACAGAGATCTTTAAATACTATGTTGTGCATCAGCTTCCAATATTTTATTTAAATTATTTAAAGTCTATCCTGAGTATTAGAAAATTTTCAAAGTTTCCTCTTCTAGTTCTGATTTAGCAGATGTCAACATTATTTGTACATTTAAGCAAACTTGGGATCACTTGATGTAAGTATCTAGATAAACAGAATAAACCAATAACAACTAATATTTAAAAAGAAGAGAGAGATTGAGACCAAGACTTCCTTATTGTTGTTTCCCAGGTTATTGCAATAAGCAGCTGTGCTGAAGAAGCACTCCTCTAGAGTATTATTAGCATGTTATATTACTATACAGACATTAACTCCAATGTGAGTATTTTTCTTATATTAATATGTAAGGTACATTGACTAACTGGTAGAGATGTGAAAACTAAGTGACAGAATTGCTTTTTCTCAATAGTATAAAAGCACCTAGCAGGAGATTCTCCTACAAAAAATAATGAAAGCACATCAAATATGTACTTGAAACTCGCCTGTTGAACTCTGCCATGGCATAAAGCTCATGTGACATACACACTCACTTAGGCAACCAAAATTACAAACTTAGGTAACCAAAATTAAAAACATAGGAAAAATAAGTTTAAAAATCCATCATGTTGTTTATTTTGTGCTTTAATGGGTGTATGTGCCATATGAGAGAAAGTCATGTTTGTTTAATGAACCACTGAGAAGTTCAGAATCCCTTATGTGGGGCTTCTAAATCTTTAAGATACATCAGTTAGAATAGGTAGTTTTGTTTAATATTAATGTCTAAGAAATCTTTGATTTAATTGCTTCATTTATATGATGCATATATGTATATTAGCTCGTATTATCCTTGTTACTGCATAATAATTTCTGTTTAAGTCTTCCTTCTACAGTGTTAGCACCTATGCACAGAATGGGAAGTTCCCTAAACACGAATTCAAAACAGGTATTGAACTCTTTCTGTCTCATTACCTATGTCACTTAATTTTCAGGGTCTAAACTTCTTTATTGTTCTCAGAACCATAACATTATGCCTTCCTAAAGTCCTCATAATGGTTTTGTGGGGATTAAATTAGAGTTTCACCTGAAGGGAGGTAAATGAGAATGGGAGATTAATGGCAGCAAAAGGAGCAAGTGGAAATTTTCTGAACTTAAAAATTATCATTCAGGTGGTGTAAGTACTGGTGGATTTGGTCTTAAATATGAGATCCTTACCAAGTGAAGTAAAAGGAATTCCCTTGCAGGAATTAGCCTGCCTAGGTATAGCAGAAGAGTGGACACTGTAGGTTAGCTTTCCCTGCTCTTCAGTAATGTAAGTTCCTTGGGTAAGATTATCAAATAAAATACAGGATACACAGTTATATTTTATCTTGTAATTAGTAATGATAATTACCGAAAATTAAAAAGTGAAACTGTGTTTTATATTTGTCAGAAATATAGCATGGTAAATGCTTATGGTAAATATTATTTTTGATTCATATTTAATTAATATTTGACTCAATCCTTCCTTTTCATTTGCTGATTTACTTATAGTGGAAAACTTTGGTTGTGAGTTTGGCTTCTGTTATTGTGACACAGAATGAAATTAGTAAATTAGCTCCTTGCTGTATTACTTGGGAGAGTTGATTGACATGTGGTACTTTACATATTAGTAGGACTTTAGAGTTGAAACGAAGGTTTATATCTCTATTAGAGAATCTGTAAAATAATTTATAAGATATAATCTTTTTCCACTTAACAAAGAAAACTGAAAAATCATAGTTGTTAGGACATTGCCCAAGAGTATATGGTTAGTTAGTAATGTAAGGTTATCAGTTCTTAAATTACACATGAATTTTTATTTAAGCAATGTCTAATTCATTTTAGGATAATTAAATATCAGTGTTTATATATTACCAGAATCAAATAGTCTTTTGTCTTCCATTATGTAAAATTAGCTCCAGCAGTCATTTTTTTTAAATCTCATTGTTTTCCTTCTATAGTTTCATAGGAAATTGAATATTAATGAATTTTCTGTTAGTAAAATATATGGCACATTGATGGTGTCATCTTATTATAGTTTTTCTGATTAAATGAATTGGACAAATGTAGCATTATAACAATTTACATTTCTATTTATTTGGAAATGCAACAAGCTATTTAATACACAGTTTTAGTTTATTTTTACAATTTTAGTTCCATTTCTATCTCTGTAACAAATACTTGAGGTAATTAACTTATAAGGAGAAAAGGTTTGGTTCACAGTTTTGGAAAATTCCTTCCCTGATATAAATAGCAAAAACTATCCCTGTTGCTTTGGGCTTTTTGTAAGATACCTATCATTTGGAAAGATAGCTGTGTAATAGGTCAGCACAATTTGGCTCTAATACAGTGCATAAAACAATGAAAATGGATGGAGATATCACAAACCTCTTTACAGGGACACCCTCAATGACTTTAAGATTTCTAGCCAGACCATACCTCTTAAAGTTACCACTATTGATCAATACCACCACTAGGAGGACAAACACTTACATACCAATTATTAAGAAAACAAAACTAACACATTTTAGTGAATGGTCAATTAAGATGAGAACTTAACTTTGTCCATTAGGTTTACATAAAATACTTTAAAATTATTTGTTAATTTTTATTTTATGTGTGAGTGTTTTGTATGAACAGCAGTGAAGTGATGTCATAAACAACTCAAAGGACCTTTAGCATTTAAATAAAAAAGAGTAAAAGGTGATCTCTTAAAGGAAAATGGAAAAAAAACTAAAATAAAACACACAAAAGTATACATAAAATGAAAAATTCAGGTAGAGGACATAGTTACTCATTATTTCTAAAGTAAAAATGACACTTATTTTTATTGTCTTTTTGAGTTTTTAATTATTTTTATTTTATATATAAAGGTATTTTGTCTGTGCCTCCTGTGCATGCCTAGATGTTAGATCTCCTGGAACTGAAGTTATAGATGATTGTAAATTACCATATGGATATTGGGAATCAAACCTGGTTCTCTGCAAAAGGAAAAATGTTCGAAACTATTGGGCCATCCCTCTAGCATGTGTGTGTGTTTAAAATAAAAAAAAATCACTGTATCTGTATGAGTATTTTGTAAATATATCTGTGTACCATGTACATGCAATGCCCATAGAGAACAGAGGGGTATATCAGATCTTCTTGAACTGGAATAACAGATGATTGTGAACTGCCTTGTGAGTGCTGGCAATGGAATCTTGGCTGTCAGCAAGAAAGCAAGTGCTTTTACCTGCTGACCCATCTCTCCTGCCTACCAATTCTCCTTTTAAAAAGTCACTCTACATACAATATAAAATTGATTTTTGTTTGTTTTAAGATTACTTTTCCCCCCTTTCGCTTTTTTTAATTTCTTTTTTATTTTATAATTTAATTTAATTTTACATATCAGCCATGGATTCCCCTGTCCTCCTTCCTCCCTCCCCCCCCACCTTTCCCCCCATCCCACCCCCTATTCCCATCTTCTTCAGGGCAAGGACTCTCCTGGGGATTCAGCTCAGCCTGGTAGATTCAGTCCAGGCAGGTCCAGTCCCCTCCTCCCTTCACCCAGGCTGAGCAAAGTGTCCCTGCATAGGCCCCAGGTTCCAAACAGCCAGCTCATGCACTAAAGACAGGTCCCAGTCCCACTGCCTGTGGGCCTCCCAAACAGTTCAAACTAAACAACTGTCTCACTTATCCAGAGGGCCTGATTCAATTTGGGGCTCCTCAGCTATTGGTTCATAGTTCATGTGTTTCCACTAGTTTGGCTATTTGTCCCTGTGCTTTTTCC
>CABHPH010139890.1:12760-70372 GCA_902168325.1 Peromyscus nudipes
CTCAGCCTGGGTGAAGGGAGGAGGGGACTGGACCTGCCTGGACTGAATCTACCAGGCTGAGCAAAGTGTCCCTGCATAGGCCCCAGGTTCCAAACAGCCAGCTCATGCACTAAAGACAGGTCCCAGTCCCACTGCCTGTGGGCCTCCCAAACAGTTCAAACTAAACAACTGTCTCACTTATCCAGAGGGCCTGATTCAATTTGGGGCTCCTCAGCTATTGGTTCATAGTTCATGTGTTTCCACTAGTTTGGCTATTTGTCCCTGTGCTTTTTCCAATCATGGTCTCAACAATTCTCGCTCATACAATCCCTCTTCTTTCTCACCAATTGGACTCCCATAGCTCCACCTGGGGCCTGGCTGTGGATCTCTGGATCTGCTTCCACCAGTCATTGGATGAGAGTTCTACCACGACAGTTAGGGTGTTTGGTCATGCTATCACCAGAGTAGGTCAGTTCGGGCTTTCCCTCGACCATTGCCAGTAGTCTATTGTGGAGGTATCTTTATTGATTTCTGTGGACCTCTCTAGCACTTTGCTTCTTCCTATTCCCATGGGGTCTTCATTTATCATGGTCTCTTTTTCCTTTTTCTCCCTCTCTGTTCTTGATCCAGCTGGTATCTCCTACTCCCCTAAGCTCTCTTTCCCTCGACCCTTGACCTTCATTACCCTCCATCACGTCCAGTTTGCTCATGTAGATCTCATTCATTTCTCTGTCATTGGGTGATCCCTGTGTGAGACAGGGTTTCTCTGTGCAGCTTTGGAGCCTGTTTTGGAAATTGCTCTGTTCACTAGGCTGGCCTTGACCTCACAGAGATCTGCTTGCCTCTGCCTCCTGAGTGCTGGGATTAAAGGCATGTGCCACCATCGCCCAGAGATACGATTACTTTGTTATTGAGACAAGGTCTCATTATGTAGCAACTGTCCTGGAAATAAGTATGTAGACCAGGCTAGCTTTGAACTCACAGATATTTGCTTGTGTCTGCCTCCAGAGTACTGGAACTAAACCCCTATACCACCATGCTAGGCTCCCAATATAAAATTAATTAGTTGTGTTTTTCTATTAAATGTTCTTGAATGGCATGGGTTAATATTCATGTACCTTTGTATCTTTCTTTTATTATGAACAATTTTAAACATATATAAGACTAGAAAGCCTAATGTAAGAAGCCCATCTGCAACTATAGTTCAGTTTCAGCATATAGCAATTTATTGCTAGTCACATCAGATCTATTACCTCATATCTCTGTTCCACATATTTTTAATAAAATCCTACATATCAAATAATATCCTTAAATATTTTAATATACCCTTTATAGTAATAATCTCTCCTTTTAAAATAAAACTATACATTTTGTGACCATTCTAGATATACAGAAATGTTGAAGAACCAGTGCCGTGAATTCTCTCCTTATTTCACCATTAGGAGTATAATCTTAGGAAAAAGCAGGACCTTGTGTCTCAGTTCATTTCTCTGTAAACTGAAGATAACAACAGGGTTATTGTAATGCATACAAGAAATAAAATAAAATCTAAATTGTACTCAGGGTACATCAGCTTTCATTATTATTAGAAGTAGTAGTAGTGTTGTCACTGTGTTTAAAAACAAATCATTAAGGCTGAGAGTGATGGCTCAGCAGTTAAGAGTACTTGCTGCTCTTGCAGAGGACTGAGGTTTAATCTCCAGCACCCACATGGTAGCTCACAATCATCTGTAACTCCAGTTACATTTCATCTGATTCCCCTTTCTGACCTCCATAGGCACTTCATGCACTGGTACAGTTATTCGTGCAAGCAATACATACATATATATAAAGTAGAAATTAATAAAAAGGTTTAATGAAAAGACATTTTAAGTAATCCAGTAGACGCTCTTAAATTCTAATCTTAATTTGGTGATGTTTATCAAAATGTGTTATTTTTTTCTTAGAAATAATTGGTATCTATGTCCTCCCCCATTTTCACTTTATTTCTACTTTGATGTGTTTTATTTTATCATTTTCCATGTTCCTTTAAAAACTCATATTTTACTTTCTAATATTTAAATTTAATTTAAATATTAAATGTCCTTGGGGTTGTGTTCTCACTTCACTATTCCCTTGGGTAATCTAACTTGCAAATTTCATTCTTTAAAAAAAAATTTAAATAGGTATTTCCAGGCTAAACTTCTCTGAATTCCTCATCTCATGCTCAAATACATATATGTTTTTCTTCATCTGTCTTACAGACATGCCACTCTTAACAAAGCTTTCCACCAAGCTAAACAATTTGTTCAATATGATCATGATCTACTGAGCTACATAAGTTAGAAACCTGAAGGTAATCCATTCATGGCTGCTGGAATAGGGAGAGTCAGTATTCTACAGGGATGCAGGCCTTGAGAAGCTATCCATGCTCCAGTAGATGATCCTATAGCCATACACATTACAGGCAGCAATACTTGGACTCAGTGAGGGAAAAAAAAGAACCAATGAAATCAGGAGAGAAAAGAGATAGAGGGATAGGGAGCGGTTGCTTGAGAAGGGATCAGAAGTGGATATGATCAAAACTTGAAATGTATGCATGAAATTCTCAAACAGTGAAAAAGATAATCCCAGATCCATCCTATTCCCACTCCATGAATACATTCTGAATCACAGAGCCAAGTCTCATTTAGTTCCAGAAAAACTAGAACCTAACAATTCTTTATCAACTCTACTGCAAGCATGACCATCTCTCAATTGCACATTTTCAGGAAACTTGGTATTGTCCCTATGTATCTAATCTACAATGTAAACTCAGAACACATATGCATTATTAAATTGCAAATTGTGGATTTTATACAAAATGCAAAGATTAGGTTCCTAAAGGCTTTATCATGTAGAAATAAAACCCACAAATTTTACAATATTTAAAATTATCTAGATAGATTCCACTTTCTTGGTATGTACAGACTTTTCCTTTCTTCCTATTTCCCCTGTCTCTAGATTCCTTAAACTCAATAAGTGGCTCATGTTTCTTTCTGACTCCTGTATAATTACAGATTTGGCCGTCATTTGGCCTAGAGTTGTATACCCTTCCTCCATTTGTGTTTCTATGGCTACTCATTCTTTGGTTGTAGTTGCATGATACTTTTCAAAGAAAATATGTTTTATCCTCTTAAGATTAGTTCCTTCAATTATATTTTCACATAAAACTCCTTCACATTTTATCTTGATTAGCATCTTTACAAAGAATATAAATTATTTGTATAAGTATTGCATTTCTAGAGTTTAGAGCATGACAAGTAGTGATTAAGAAACTATAATTATCATTACCATTATTACATTGTCAGATGAGTGAGTAGTTTCAGTTGAAGGTCATAAAAATGTGAAGCCTTATTAAATATTACTAGTTCTACATTTGGGACAACAAAGATTATTATCACTGATATGAGAACATTAGATATACTGAAAACTCTAATAATAACCTAGTTTAACCTATGCACATTTGTCAATAGGTAAACGCTGTCTCTTTGGGTTTCTATTAAATCTTTTAATAGCTAAACTAAAATCAGTTAGCTCAAACTTTATCTTCAAAGGGAGAATATTAGTTTTGTACTCTGCAAAGCCTTACACTGTGATGGTTTGAAACAGCAGTGATCAAAATAATTACACCAGCCCTTTGAAAGTGTCTGTATACTTCATATGGGGCCTCTTTCCACTCCAACTTTGCTCCAACTTTGACCAAGCAGCCTTAGAAGCCAGTCATGGGAAACAGGTCTGGTTATTTCATTGTCATTTATAATAAACCCAGAGTGTATTTTTTCTCTGTACATTTATTTGAAATTCTACAAAACTGTCATGGGGCTGTAGATAACCATGATTGGATAGGCCCTGCTTACATGCCTGATTGTTCAAGAAAACTCTCCAGCTGTGGTGAAGGATGTTCAAACCAAAGATCACAAATCACATAACTAGAAGAAACTCTGACGCCATACTCTTTTGCCTCTGGTTGCTGCTAGTCATTAATAGGCCTCTTAGTTCATGAAACAATCAAATTTCATTTTTGAATTCTTTTGTAGAACAAAAAGAAATTTAATCCTTTGTAAATTAAATAATAAATGTTATTCTTTAAAACTAAAATTCAAAATAAGAAATAAACTCTAGTGTATATCAGTGTAATCAATCATCACTTTATCTCAGCATACTACAACTTTCTATTTAGAGCCACTGGTAGCTAAAGTCCATGGGAGTATACAGCAGTGACAACTAGAGTTCAGAAGGTCAACCTATCAGAACTCAAGGTTCTGTTAGAGGAAACCATCACGCAAGGCGTTATGGAATTACTCTTTTGAATGAACTGGTTGTTTCTTGTTGTAAACTTCTTGTGCAGTAACAGCTATGATTCTCCCCACTTACCATGCATCTCCATGTTATATGTACACGTAATCTCACAATTGCATCTCAATCTTGAGCACAACTTTCCCTATCCATTTGGGGTAATTGGAAAGCTGTCCCTAGCTGTATGTATTTTTCATTAACATATATCTGGCTAGGGTCACTCTCCAAACAAAAGTATTTCAGCAAAGATACCTTTTTTCCCAAGGACAAAACTGCACATAGATAAACATTAGCTCATCTCACTTATAGATAAGAGAAAATAACCACTAGCAATTAAATCCTCAACTCCTTATGTTCAGCCCGGGTTATTTACACAAGAGCCTAACTTAAGAGATTTACTGCTCACATTCTTACTTTGATGTTTTAGCCATTTGATAGTTACTGATTTAAGGCAGTTACTTCCCACTGACCCAAGAAGATTGCCTACAAGGCCAGGCAGGCAATAGGTGCCAAGCTTCTTTCTTGTGCAAACTAAGTGTTAATTCCTCCTCAGCCAGGTGCTAGTCCTAGATTTTCTCCTCAGCAACTACTCTGAGCAAAAGTGCTTTTACAAACCAAATGCTACATGCTCTGACAGAGGTTGCTTAGCCACCTAGCATGTGTCCCCCTCTCTATCAGAAAGCAGCTGCAGCTGGGATAAGTGGGAAAAGCGGCGCCAAAGACAGTTTACTTTCTTGTGACTTATTGACCCCTAACATTCTACCTAGACATTTCTAAATTATAGTTGGAGCACATAAATTCCCTAATTGATCCTAGCCTTTAGCTGACCCTACCAGAGATCTCCCCTTTAGTCACTCCCCTTTTGGGTTTAATGGAAGCTGACAATATTGCTTTGTGTGTGGATCCTTATCACCTCTCTCTGTGTCCCTGAAAACTTCCAGCCTCGCATTGCTTTACCCAAGAATTACTGTGTGGGTATATATACTGGTTCTCTGAGAGCACTGAGAGAATTGATTGAAAAGATCAGAGATGAGGATGGAGATGGAAAGAACTAGGTAGAATGATGAGAGAACAGCAGAAGGGATTGAGAGCAGGAGGGACTGAGAGGAGCTAAGTAGGAGAGCAGAAAAGAAACTGTGTAGATAGAAATGACTTAGAAGAATAAAGTGAATGGATTAAAGAACTCAGTGTGCTTAGATTCATTGTATATTCCTCAGATTAGAATCCTTAGCTGCTTGTAGCATCTGTTCTGGACCCTGATAGAAATCCCCTCAAGGCAGGTACTTGGGGGGAATTCATTATCTTTCCATGGTCAAAGTTATTACTACTGTTGTCACCTGTCTAATACTAAAAATTTTAAAGTGTCTCTCATGTAACCTATCTTTAGCACAATATATTTTCTGAATTTTTGTGTTATTTGTATTCATATGTCTGGAGCAAGAACATGGCTTCCAAAATTCCAGAACTATTTTAAAATGAAAAAAAAATGAGGTGATAGTAGATCCTCTTGCAATTGTAAGAAATAATACATATTCTGACTGTCTTGTTCTAAGCCAGCTTTTGTTGTTATTGTTGTTGTTACAAAGTTTTACATTCAATGCTTCGATCCACTCTGAGTTCAGTGAGTGGGACAGAAATCAATTTTGTGCTTAATTATTAATAGTCAGTTGCTTGGGTACATTTGCTGAAAAGACTAGTCTGTCTCAGCTGAATAGTCCATGTAACTGTCTCAAAATGTGTAGTGTATATTTGTGATGTCTGTTTCTCAAATCTCTATTAAGTTCCGTTAATCTAAATGATTACATCTCTGGCAATAGCATAGTCTCTTGATTCCTTAAGTGAAATAGTAATTTTTAATATATAAATTGACTTGGTTATCCTCAGTTTATTTTTCTTCATGAAGTTTTCTTTAGCTATTGGTGCCCTTGTAATTTTCTGCATTCATTTTAGAATGATCTGAAGGAACTTTGAATTTTAATAGGAATCGCATTGAGTTGAGCCTACAAGTATAATTGGGCAAATCTTTACTAAATTGTCTTCTGATCTGTAAACATAGAATTTCTCTATTGCTTCTTTAATTACCAATATATTTTTATCATCAAGATTTTGTTCATTTTGCTAAACATTGCTGTAGATTATATCATATTAATTTCACTTCCATTAGGTTCATTGATGCTGGATAGGGGATGGATGGCTTTTATGAGTAAATCTTTTAACCTGAACTGATATTGAACTTGTGTTTTTACTATTAGGAAAATATTTTTGTAGATTTCTTGAACTTTTTATGTTTATAATTATATCTTCTTCAAGTAGAGATTGTTTTATTTTTTATTCCTTTCCAGTGTAAATGCTTATTATTTTTTCTCATCTAATTTCACTGCTGAAAATTAATATATTAATTAACAGCGGCAATAATGTTTTATATCATTGTCTTCTTCTGGATTTTAAGGGTGACATATCTAGTTTTTCACTATTAAGTACAATGGCAGGTTTAAGGTTTTCCATAAATAATTTTATCCAGTTGAAGTTTGTTTTAAGTTCTTCCCCTCCAATCATGAAAAGATGGGAGATATCATCATGAATATCTGTTGAATATTTTCAACTGCTTTTCTTTCATTTTCAGTTGATATTTCTTGTTTGTATGGTAGATTATGTTAATTTTGAATAACAAATCAGACTTGCAAACTTAAACTAAATCTAGCTGGTCACAGTTTTCAGAATTATGCTTAGTTTTTTTACAGGACGATATTAAATAATACAATTATAGCCTCTTAGAAAAAAATAAATGGTAATGCCATTAAAGTTGAAGAAGTTAGAAAGAAAAAAAGCTAGATTTCTGATATATATGTGTATATATATAATATAATATATATATATATATATATTATATATATATATTGTTTTTTTGAGACAGGGTTTCTCTGTGTAGTTTTGTGCCTGTCCTGGATCTTACTCTGTAGACCAAGCTGGCTTCAAACTCACTGAGATCAGCCTGGCTCTGCCTCCTGAGTGTTGGGATTAAAGGTGTGCGCCATTGCCGCCCCACCTGAGTTATATAGTTTTTAAGCTTGTACATTTAAAGTAAGTTAGAGTATCGCCAAACCAATGAAGACTCTAAGAGAATTGTGGGTAAATTATTTATTTATCTCTGTATATAATTAATATAACTTTGGTTTAAATATGACACAATTATTTTTTCAGATTTGCTGGATGTTAATTAGTCCATTTTACATGTTACAATATAATGTTCAAGGCTTGGTGAGTTTGTCAAGGAACAGTGATTATTTAACTTATAATTCTGAAGCTTTCAAGGGAAAGTTAAAAGCATTTGTTTTGCTCTGGTGAGAACTTCATGGTAGTAGCATCATGATGGTGGTAGTGCATGTTAAAATAGACCTAATATTAACACAGGCAGTCAGAGAAATTAGTGTGCAAAACAATCTTTTCCAAATTCACAACCCAGAAGGCATCTGAATCTTCCAGTAGCCTCCAGTTCTTAAAGGTTCAATCCTACCTCTATACCACAAAAATAAGATTCAAGCTTCTAGAAAGTTAATGTTTGAAGATCAAATAATATAAAATTCATAGATTTAAACCTCAGATTTTATAATCATTAAACTATGAAAATAGTGATTTAATTCTATCCATAATCATCCAAATTCTTTTTTTTTTGTTTGGTTTTTTTTGTTTTTTTTTTTGGTTTTTTTTTTTTTTTTGGTTTTTCGAGACAGGGTTTCTCTGTGTAGCTTTGTGCCTTTCCTGGAGCTCACTTGGTAGCCCAGGCTGGCCTCGAACTCACAGAGATCCGCCTGGCTCTGCCTCCCGAGTGCTGGGATTAAAGGCGTGCGCCACCAACGCCCGGCCCAAATTCTTAAATATCCTAGAGTTACTCAAATGTCTAAACCAAAAGTTTCCTCTGAGATTAAGGTAAACTGTTTAAATTATAATTATTTATGAAATTAAAAAAATAGCTGATTTCCAAGTTTAAATGATGGGATATACATAGAATAAATATCTGTATTACAATAGAGAAGAATAAGGAATCCTAAAAGGATAAAGTAAGATCAAAAGTAAACAGAGATGTATTAAACTTTATAACTGCAAGCCAGACTTCTGGGTACACTGAGGTAGGAAGGAGGGTACACATGACCTCAGGATTTTCTGTGTCCATCTTTTTGTTATTATTTACATGTTTATCAACTCAAGATTTTCTGACTAGTATTTTACACTGCTGCCTTTTGGACTTGAATTTTTCATACAGCCTCAATCCCATGCTCCCATTAGGCTTGCATCCAGATTTCCAAGGTTTTGTTTTTAAATCTTGGTGGAAGCTGTCATAAATGCATGACTGTTCTCTTCTGTGGTCCTGCAAAACCAGCTTCATGTATATGCCTTAGAGTTCCACGCTTGTATTAGTGCAGTACAAATCTGTTTGAATAGTGACTCTATTGGCCATAGAGCACTTTTACAGAATGTTAGAATCCCAAGGTATTCCTGTGTAAGTGATGGAGTGTTGTACATAAATCTGTTGTTTAGGGCTTCCAGAATTACAGGATACAGATCTGCCCTAGAAATACTTTGGTCTTGTGATTGAAAGGAGAGACAGCCTTAAGGATATCCGAGATTTCTATATTTCCAGTCTCTCTAATGTTTATCATTCCAGCTAATATACTCACCTCAGCAATCTCACAAACATTTTCTTGGTCCTTTTCCTAATAATACTGCAATTGAAAAACAATCACATCTATTCACTTAATCATGAGATTCACTGTAAATATGTTTTAAAGTATGCAATAATATACATACCATGAGCAGAATACTTTTTTGGAGAAAGTTTCCCAGTCTATCATTTTCAGTTTTGGCATTTGACAAAGTCTTCAGCATGGACACATTACCAATAGTGATACAACCAGCACAACTTCTATTCTGAATTTTAATCAAATTCTCATTTGCATCAGTGTTCTAGTCAAGACCACTTATCTGATCTCTAAGATGTTGTAAGTCTTCCCAAGCTCACCTAGTTGTTTATGGAATTCTATTTTATGTAACTGATTAAACTAAAGCTCTCAATTTCATTTAAGTTGTTGGCCAGTAACAACCCACAATTATATGCCATGTAACATTTCTCAACACAACCATTTTTTCTAAAGCAAGCAAGAAAGAAAAAACATCTTGCAAGTCAGATGCCACAATTATGTTTTTTGGTATCCTAGACAGATATGAACACACATCATTGTTTGCCTTATAGCTTTGATCAGATGTATGATAGGAAATGTGGCTATGACATATCAATATAACATATTGTAAACATTGGAGAATCAACCTCAAAGAAGCATTTAGTGGGATGACATAGAATATGGATGAGTACTTATATAAATGCTAAGATCTGGACTTTGTACACAGTAGATGTTTAGCAAGTATTTGACACAAAGTGGAAGGATGCAATGAATAAACAAATTAGTGAAATTATAAAAGGAAAGAAGCAATAACAATGCCATTTGGTATTTTTTCTGGAATCAAGTTTATGACACGCTGTATTAAAGAAAATTTATACTTAAGACACAGATTTTTGCCAATAAAAGATTTGTATCTTTTGAGAGACACCAAATCAAGGGAAATATAGTTTACTACACAGCAGGTGCTATAAACAAGACATCTCTAAATAATTCATATTGCTATTACAAGTCTTCATGAAATAATAGATATTTGGATTTTGTAAGATATGATGTTCTCAATTTTGAAGATTAAATGATATTGATTTTCACTTCCAATGATAAAAGAATGTACCATGTGATAACTTATGGTACTTTCCTGTTGAAAAAAAATAAGCTCATTTACAGGACTATTTACAGCCTCTTTTATGCTCAGTTATTATTCTAGGTCTTGCCTTTTTAGTTCAGATCATGCTAATTGTTTCAGGTAAGGAAGATAAAGTTTGAACAACACAAGAGAGTGCAAGCTTGAGAAAACATCATCTTAACAGTGGTCCTTAACCTGTGGGTTGCAACTCTTTGAGGGGATTGAATGGCTCTTTCATAGAGGTTGCCTGTGAAAATATCTTAGGCCATCATGCATATCAAATATTTACATTACAATTCATAACAGTGGCAAAACTATAGTTGTAAAATAAATACAAAAATAAGTTTATGGTTGGGAGTCACCACAACATGAAGAACTTTATTAAAAGGGTTGCAGCATTAGGAAGGTTGAGAACCACTGGCCTTAAACATTGTACTGCCATTTTGATTCTTTTCAAGCACTAAGCTAAAGGGGTAGAATGAGAAATAATATATAGCATACAGTTACTGTGAACCAAAGTAGACTAATTTTTTTTTTGATTTTTAAAAGCTTTGAAAAATGAGAAGTAATTTCCTTGAAAAGAAATACAGGGATTAGAATATTCTTTTCAGGAAAGACAGACCTTAGTTATCATGGGATTGAGGAAACAGCATCTGATTACATGAAATCAGAGGCAGATAATTTTAATGGAGGAGAAGAAGATATGGTGGACAAAGTGTTTAGAAGAAAGAATAGCAATTATTTGATACTTAGAGAGTTGCAAAAATAAAAATGAGAAGGCAATTACAACCAATAAGATTCACTTGGCCTTACA
Source organism: Peromyscus nudipes (assembly GCA_902168325.1). Lineage (NCBI taxonomy): Eukaryota > Metazoa > Chordata > Mammalia > Rodentia > Cricetidae > Peromyscus > Peromyscus nudipes. The sequence goes on from CABHPH010139890.1 coordinate 23,670, forward strand.
TGTGGGAACATATGACATTGAGGCATGATTACACTCATGAACTCCATGGTTTTCAAGGTAATATTGGTGTTATATTTGTGGGAACTTAATTTTTCAATTAACATGTCAATCACAAGGTTGGTAGTTCATACTCAGAAGGAATTTTCACAGTAGAATAAATTCACTCAAATTTTCCTGGCTAGTAGATTTTGAAAGATTTCTGAATTTTAGATTTCTTTAATTTTTGATTCTTTGGTTTTTCTTACATTGCCTATTTCTCTATAGTAGTCACAAATCATTAAGCCCATATGTATTGGCCTTTCATAGTCTCATCTAACTTTATCACCAAAAATAGTATAAAATGATGTAACTTACCTTTAATCTTATGGCAATAATGTTCAATGTATTCCATAACTTACCTTACTATTTTATTAGCTTGTCAATTATTAATAAAGTACAAGTGGCCATGTTAGAAATGTGTGCCATTTCTAGATAGGATTAATAGTGCAGGCATATATTACCACTTACTTGGGAGGCTGAGAGAGAAAGATCACAAGTTAAAAGTTTACAGGGGTTACAGAGTGGGCTCAAGGCCAACCTGGGCAATGTGAAATTTTTGTCTCCAGATAAAAAGTATTTCAAAATATTATATACCGCTGGTAATTCCTTAACAGTGGCATAGCTGTAAGCACAGTGTCTGTACATTAGTTGATTTTGCTATATGCATCCACTACTATACCAATAGAATTTGATTCCATGGTTAAAGATAAATTTAAAATATAAAGCTACTTACTTTTAGGTTCCAGTTGTATTTCTTACAACATCATTTAAGTAATTGTATGTAGAATTTCAGAGGATTCATATGATATTAACAATTTTTTAGATTTATATTTTATATTAATTATCATTATATTATGTATCAAATAATATATGTGTGAACTTTCTTACCAAGCGATATCTTTGATTTTAAAATTTTATAAATTATTTTCTATTGTAAATTTAAATAAAATGTAGCAATTAGATCATGTTTGTTTATATGAATATAGAGATAATGTCATAAATCATAGCTTCATTATTCATTTGTAAAACTAGTAATGGAATCATTATCAAGTCTATCACATATAAACACATACAAATGCATTCTGCATTCCACACATGCCTTTTCATTCAAGCATGTATACACATAGAAACACAGTTACATGGATTTGCAAACTACCGTCTTTGGTAGTTTTATTTTTCTTTTTATACTTCAATTTGGGTTTATGTAGGAATTCAAAACTAAAGTAACCACCTTTAACCACAAATCATTATCATATGATGGTATTGATGTTAAAAGACTTGATTTACCACAAGGCTGCTTAAAAAAAAAAAAAAACAGTATTTAGCAAGTAAAAGTTTGCACACCTGTTCCAATTGTGATCACTAATTTGCAATTTTCAGAAGTAGTAACTAAAATAAAAATTCATGAAATTTTGAGCAAACTAACTACAGTCACTATCTTTTATTTTTACACCAGAAACCTCCCCACAGAATCAGCTTTTATAAAAGCTATGACATAAACAGGTTTTTAGGGGAAATTGGTGTTTTTATAATTTCTGAGTGAGTTTCTAATTTTTCCTCTACTATGGAGTCATTATAGTATTTGTGTGTGAAAGAAATGTCAGTATTCAGAGATAAACCAGCATCTGAGTTTTAGTGATTTTAGTGATTACCTAATATGTATTCTTTCTTATTTACTCATGACACCATAGAGTTAATATGCAAGCTCTTAATTATCATCATTTAATTTCACACTTCATGAAAGTAGAGTCAATTGGAAGATTAGAACAAATACATTCAAAATAGTTTGAGACCAAATAAAAATTGGATCAAATAAGACTAGAGACTAAGAATCTCATAAATTGAGCATTTGGATTGTTGTAGTCTGTAAATACTTCTACAGTAGCTGAAACAGCTTTTTCCCATAAAGTGACTTGCTCAATGGTTGTTAGATGGAAGAGTTAGGAAGTTAGATGACACATCTTATATTGGAATGTATATAGTGAACTTATATGGTGCCTTTCCACAGTTATAAACACAAAAAGTAAAGATTACAATAGAGTTCCCTTGGGTTAGGCCTAGACATTAAAACTGAACTAGAAATAAAGCATGTGAAATTTGGTCTTCTTATCAATACATGTGACATTTGTGTTCACTTTTATTGTGTTCCTCATCTTATCATCTTTTCATATAAAGTTATTTAAGGGAAGATTACAGAGAAGCACACATATTCACCAGTGATATGTGAGAGAGAAGTGTCTATCCTGGAATTTTACTTTATGGACTGAGTTCCACACTCACTCTGTGGACTAGTTGTGAAATAGTTCACATTTTCTCTTCTTCTAGGAGGCAATTAAACCATTCCCAGTTTGTGCTCCACTTTTTTTGGGATGATGCCATTGGAGCTACAGTGAGGGGAGCCATGCTTTTAATCCATACCACTTCAAAGTAGCAATATGAATTTTGTTATTAGACTTGTTATTCAAATTTGTTATTAGATTATCAGTAGGATGGCATGAGAAGGTGAATCCATACTACTTGCCTCTCATAATAAAAGCAAGTGTAAATATTTTATTATTTATGTAATATTGTAATTATTTTATTTAATATCTTAATATGATATTAAGTATTAAATGAGATATTAAATAGTATACAATGTCTGATAAAATTTCAAAATATTTTAATAGAAAACCACTTATCAAGCTATCTTGTAGGAAAATAACATGAATGAGAAAATAGAGTAAGCAGACTGATAGACAACAACACTGAGACAAATCAGATATTGCTTAAAGTTAGCTTTGAGAGATACTTGGTCTTGGGTATGTTAAATGAAAAAAATGCAAAAGCATGCCCAGAAAACTTAGCTCTCTATCTCTCCCTCTCTCTTTCTCACTCTCAACTCTCTGTCTTTCATGCTCTAACTCTCTCTCTCTCTCTTTGCTCTTTCTCTCACTCTATATCTGTTCCTTTTTGCTCTCATTCTCACTCTTGCTCTTTCTCTTTGCTCTTGCTCTCGCTCTTGTTTTCTCTGTCTCTGTCTGTCTCTCTGTCTCTGTCTTTGTGCCTCTGTCTCTGTCTCTGTCTCTCTCTCTCTCTCTCTCTTTCTCTCTCTCTCTCTCTCTCTGTGTGTGTGTCTGTCTGTCTGTCTGTCTGTCTGTCCCTCTTCCTTCCCAACCCCCTGTGTGTCCAGAGTATAAGGAAGAAAATAGATGTCCATGATTTCCATTCTAGCAATCACTAGTCATTTTCTATCTGTGTTTCCCGGATATCATGTGTGATTTCAGTACTTATTCTGTGATTCAAGGACTGATATGTACTTCAGAAAAAAGCCTAAGATCTTTGAGAAAACAGGTTCAACATGTAAATGATATATATTCTCTTTGTTGGGGTTGGGTTTGTAGAATTCACACTTCCCCTTATTACTTTCTTATAATAATGGGAAAAGGAAAAGGCAGATAACATACAGTGATAATTATTCCATCAGACATACAATCTAGGAAGGAAGATTCAGTGTTTCTTAGTTTCCATGTGAAACACCAAAACACAAATAGTCATCACTCAGGCAGAAATAGATGGTGGAGAACAGTCGAGTAGTTTTGTGATAGTCTTCTGAACAAATGTTAAAGATTACAGACAACATGAACAAATACTGCAGCTGTTTTAAAAGTTCAAGAGTGGGTATTTAGCCATAACTACCATTTTTAAATACACCATATGCTTTACCCTATTTCAGGCAATGGAAATGAAATGTAACTATACATCTTTAAGTGGAGTGACATAAAACAGACTATATGGTGATGATGCTGCAATGATTTAGGTATGCCTTGTTACACACAGATGAAAGTTTATCTTGTAGGGCAAGTATGGTATTCATTCACCACTTTCCCCAAAATAGTCTCTTATGTAAATTTTCAGAGTAAATCATAGCAAGTGAAAATTGTAGAACAGCAACAAAATGTTATTTTTATACAGATTCATACACTTTTTCAAGTCAAGTGACAGACAAAAGAGCGAGACTTTCAGTTTGATCATAATGATCCTCATTACTTGTGGAGTATTAATTTTCACCGTTCTTTTTTTGTAGAAAAGTTTCCTACACCATTCCCCAAATCTTTGAACTCATTTTTTTCTATTAGTTTCCCTCACTTATTTCAATACTTCTCTTTCAGGCCTCCTCAAATTTGCCCCTGCTTCTCAGTTCTCTAATTTTTCTCTTCTTCATTAAATCTTTTTTTCTTCACAGGTCTACATATAGTCTTTTGACTATTTCATTGAGTGGTGAATAATTTACCAATTTTATACATAGTAACTAGAAAACTTTACATTGTTATAATTTGTTACTTTCTAAAGGTAACATCTTTTGTTTATGTTCAGGATTTTTGTTTGTTTTGTTCTATTATCTTTTTTACTAATTACTTTTATTCATTTATTTTACATCCCCACTCCTGTTTCCCTCCCTCCTCTCCTCATATCCTCCCCACTTCCTCCACTGCTAATCCCCAATCCACTCCTCTGTTTCTTGTCAATAAGGGCATCAACAAAGCTTGGCACATGAAGTTAAGACTAAGGTCCTGCCCTTGTATTAAGGCTGTGTGAGGCAACCCAATATAAGGAATAGGTTCCCAAAAGACAGCCAAAGCATTAGAGCCCCTGTTCCCACTGCTAGGGTTCCCACAAGCAGGCCAAGCTACACAACTGTCACATGCATGCAGAAGGCCTACCTAGGTCAGTCCCATGTAGGCTCCTTGGTTGTTGGTCCAGACTATGAACTCCTATAAGCCCAGGCTAGGTTAGTTGTTTCTGTGGGTTCCCTTGCAATGTCTTTGACCCTTCTGGCTCCTATGGTCCCTCCTCCATCTCTTCAGCAGGATTCCCTGAGCTTGGCTTCATGTTTGGCTATGGCTCTCTGCATCTGTTTCTATCAGTTACTAGATGAATGCTCTCTGATGGCAACTGGGGTTGGGACAGGTATGCTCTATGTAGCCTCGGCTGTCCTGGAAGTCAAAGTGTAGACCAGGCTGGTCTGGAACTCACAGAGATCAGCTGCCCCTGCCTCCTGAGTGTCAGGATTAAAGTTGTGTGCAACCATACCTGGTTGCGCAGGATGTCTTGACTAATATTAAATATTGAGTAACTTTTAATGTATTTATTACCCAGAAATACACAATCTTCTGTTACAAAGTATTATAGTTCTCCTAATTTATTGGATTTCTGAATTTCTCACAATGGGATTTTTAAGGCACTTTATACTAATTATAATTTATTTCATAGAAACATGGTTTACATATATTTTTCTCAGTCTGTGGTTTATTTATTTAATTTCCCTAATGTCATTTTCAGAGCAAAAGTTGTAAGTGTTAATTGTGACAAGCTGTATGTGGTACTTTACTCCAGAGTATGGCAATCATGCATAATTAAATGTGATTGACATCTCTGTAGTGGAGTAACATATATCATGTATGGCATGTACAATGGCATGGTGAATGAGTAGTTTTGCTTAACTGCATGCAGAAAGATGAATCCCTTAGAGGAGAGATACATCTCCCCCATGTCTCTGCCCCTGTACACAATCTCTGCTCTTTTTCCTGATCTACATCAGGCACTTTTTAAAGTGAATTCTATGAAGGAAATCTGAGGAATGAGAGGGACTCTGAAAAAGTCCTCAAATAAGATGTTTTCTCCTGAAATTCATAAGCAGTGTAATTTAAACCAAGTGAGAACAGATTTTAAAGTGTTTATGATCACCTCTGTGAATAACAATTATAATTATTTTAGCCTAAACTGTTTCCTAGGTACAAATCTGTTAACTTATTTCTACCCTTTTATTTTATTTTTGTTGTTCATGCTGTTTATTTATTGTTATTTGTTTATTTTTTAGAAAGAGTCTAGCATATCAGCACAAGCTGACTTAGTAATTTTAACCTTTTTTCCTCCACATCCAAAGTAGTGGGATTCTGGCATAAACCACCCTTCTATTCCTGCTTTTTTAGTGGCTTAATTATTTTCAGTGATCCCTAGTCCTTTCCCAGTTCCCTCGGGCTTCTCAGAATAAACCCAGTATATCTTCTCTCCTTGGTATTTTCTTTTTCTCTTTTTTTAAGATTGATTTTTATGTGTGTATGTGTGTATTTGCCCACATTTTGTACACATGCCCACATAATCCAGGAAACAACATCAGATCTTCTTTCAGAACTAGAATTCCAGATGTTTGTGGGCTACCTGTTGTGGGTGTTAGAGACTAAACATGGATCCTCTTCAAGAGCACCAAGTGCTTTTAACTGCTGAACCATCTAAATAGCCCCTCCCTGATATTTTGAGTCAAGAAAATGCTCATTTGAATGAATGTTCAAATTTAATGAAAATTACATATTTTTCTTTTCTCATTGTGGAAGTTAAGATAAAGTGGAACACTACTTTATGAATTGTATATATGACCCTAAATTCCCTGTTTCTTTCTACTTTTTGTGTAATAAGGGGTGTTTGTTGCTATGATGAAAGACTATCATTGTAATGAAATGAAAGTAGAATGAACTGGGGATTGTTACATATGCTTATTTAGTGAACAATATGTGGATGTATTTTTACTGTTAAATCAAGTTGTTTGATTATGAAAGATTTTATTGCTGCTGTTTTGTTTATGAGACAGGGTCTTACCATGGGTCACAAGCAGACAGTGAACTCATGATCCTCCTGACCCTGTTTCCCAGGTACTAGAATGACACATGTACAACATATCCATCTGGAATCTTTGTACTCTTGTAGACTTATTCTTTCACAGAACCTAGTCCCACCAGCAATGTTCAAATCTGTTTAACAAGTCTCATATATCAGCATAAGTTTTCATTCCCTTGGAAATATGTTGACTCCTTTGTGAGCTACTAATATAAAGTAGTTCAAAGCATACAGAAAACTGTAGGTATTCTTTGAACTATTTTGTTATCCTTTTCTTTTTATTTAATGTGATATGTGTTTACTTTTCCTTTTGCTGTCTTTGTAGCATCTGTTCCTAACACTGTGATGAAAGTGAAATAGAGAGATGGAAACACAGACTGAGGAGAGAGAATTTTAAGGTACATGATTGGAATAAATTACTTTGTTATATAATCAATGGGTAGAGTACAAGTCTGTAGATGAATTTCTAAATGATCTTAATAAATAAAAAAACATGGAGCCAGAAATTTGGGTTAAAACCCAAGAGAAAGATCAGAGGAATAGGACAAACCATGAGCTAACCTCACCCCACCAACTCTGCAGCTTCCAAAGAGAGCTTCTTCCTGTATGCTCACATTTATATGCCTTTTCTGTTCTGTTCTCTAATTGGCTCTCTTTGCCCAACTACATCACTTCCTCTTCTTACATAGCTCTGTCACTTTCTGTCTATACAGACCTCCAGATCTCTATGGTTGATATTGGGATCAAAGACCTGTGTCACCACACATGGCTCTGTTCCCTAGTGTGGCCTTGAACACACAGAGATCCTGCCTGCTAAATGTTAGGATTAAGGGTATGTGCTACTGCTGCCTGACTTCTTTGTTTACTTAAAATGGCTGACCTTTTTCCTCTGATCTCGAGGCAAGCTTTATTTATTAAAGCATAAATAAAATATCACCACATTTCAGCACAAATAAAAATCACCACATTTCTGTTTTTTTGTCTAATAAAAATAAAAAATAAAAATAAAAAAGTTATAACTAATATAAAAAAACTATATATAGTAGGTACAATAACTATATAATATATACAAGCAATACATACATCAACAATGTCTAGTCTATTTGTATTTGACAAATTCAGAGAAAATATTTCATTATCTATCCTATTTTGGTGAGTCCTAATTCACTTTCTATCCTAACTTATATTACCAACAGAAAACTATCTTATGATGTCTTTCAAACGTATACATTTAACACCTCTTAGTGAGTTTCTTTTCTGAATTTCTTAAGAAGGGAAACTGGAACTATAACTATTTCATCTTCAACTCCTTCAGAGACCTGAGAAGGAAATAATATTACCTAGTAAAACAAGAAGTGCAAACAAGTGACTTCCAAAAAATGTGAGTTGACAGAAACAGCCAGCTGCCTGTACAGTCACCTGAGGTTTCTCTGCACACTGGGACATCATCTTTGTCCTACAGGCTTAGTGTATCTGACAGACTCATTTGTGAAGTAGGATGTACACAGGCCTACAGCTCAACCTCACATTAGGTGAGAGTATTCCATGTACCAGACAAACTTGAATTCCACCAGTGTCCTGTTATGATTAAGGATTTTAAATTCTAGAAATTGCCGGTGTTTTTGGAATTAAGCTTCCCATTCTTCTTGGCTTGTGGGTGGCTTCATCTTCTTTATTTAAATGTCAGTCTACCATTGAGAGGTTAGACTTCAGAAGCCTAGTTACTCCTTTAAGAATAACTGTTTCAGCTACTGTTCCACTGCACACCAGAAGCCATTGGTCCATTGCCTGTTCAGCTGCCTTTGAAGAAAGGGACACTGTACCTTTTAAAGATTGCAAAGTCACTTCATATTGTCCTGGTCTCAGGGGACACCTGTTGCCAAAGCTGCCACTGCACTTGTCTTTGCAAGGATCAGTAGTCCTTTGTTTGGTGTCCTGTTTGTCCATTTTTTTTTTTTTTTTTGTTTTTTTTTTTGTTTTTCGAGACAGGGTTTCTCTGTGTAGCTTTGCGCCTTTCCTGGAACTCACTTGGTAGCCCAGGCTGGCCTCGAACTCACAGAGATCCACCTGCCTCTGCCTCCTGAGTGCTGGGATTAAAGGCGTGCGCCACCACCGCCCGGCTCTGTTTGTCCATTTTGGATAGCATACTGTCAGCAGTTGATGCAAGGGTACTTTCTTGCCCAGTGGCTAACTTTTGCCACAACAAAAATTAACTCCATATGCATTTTTTTCAATGCCCATATCTTCTCTGAAGTAGCTTGGTGCTTTCAAGAGCAGACATGTCTCAGAGTCATAAAAAACAGAAAAACAATATATGCTATTAAAATATCTTAAATGCCATATTCTGTAGATCTCTGAAGGGTTTGAAGATGACCTGTGTATCTAAAATATATCTCTGCTTGACCTTGAAAGCATATCTAGTATGACTTCAAGATCAATTGTAATGACTAACTACTAACTTTCATTTCTTTATATCCTAGTAGTTGGTAATAATAACATTCAAGGATTAGCAAATTGCATTACATTGTTAAATGAACTGTATAGGTACAATATCTTGAACAGGATTAGTAATATATGTACAGCATTTTCTAACAAAATCAAACTCAAATTTGTATCAATATATATAATGTATATACAATATACAAAAATCAAATCCAATATAAAATATTTAAAACTAGTTGTTGCTTTTTAAAAGTAGATTCAATAATCTACTTTTCATCTATATCATATCTATTTCCTCTCTTTTTTCTTTTCAGAGTAGATTCAAAAATCTACCCTTTATTCTATCATCTCTATATCTCTTATTTGAGTAGATTCAATAATCTACTGTAGTTGGAGTTTTCCCTCCAGGTCCAGCCAAGTCCCGACAGTCCCTTAACCCACTTATAAAATAAACGTACAGAGGCTTATATTATTTAAACTGTTTGGCCATTAGCTCAGGCCTATCATTGTCTAGCTCTTACTCTTATATTCAGCCCATTTCTATTAATCTATACTTTGCCATGTGGCTCTGTGGCTTACTGGTATCTTGCATCTATTTTTTTAAATTTTATTTTATAATTTAATTTAATTTTACATATCAGCCACGGATTCCCCCTCCCGCCCCCCTCCAGCCTTCCCCCCAGCCCACCCCCCATTCCCATCTCCTCCATGGCAAAGACTCCCCTGAAGATTGAGTTCAACTTGGTAGATTCAGTCCAGGCAGGTCCAGTCCCCTCCTCCCAGGCTGAGCCAAGTGTCCCTATATAAGCCCCAGGTTCCAAATAGCCAGCACATGCACTGAGGACAGGTCCAGGTCCCACTGCCTGGATGCCTCCCAAACAGATCAAGCTAATCAACTGTCTCACTTATCCAGAGGGCCTGATCCAGTTGGGGGCTCCTCAGCCATTGGTTCATAGTTCATGTGTTTCCATTAGTTTGGCTATTTGTCCCTGTGCTTTTTCCAACCTTGGTCTCAAACAGGGGGGCAGAACAAGGAATTAGAGACCATGGTAAATGGAGACCACATGAGAACAGGAAGAAGCAGGGTGCTAGAGAGGTCCACAGAAATCCACAAGGATATCTCCACAATAGACTACTGGCAATGGTCGAGAGCCAGCCCAAAATGACCTACTCTGGTGATAGGATGGCCAAACACCCTAATTGTCATGCTAGAAACCTCGTCCAATGACTGAGGGACCCAGATGCAGAGATCCATGGCCAGGCCCCAGGTGGAGCTCTGGGAGTCCAATTGGAGAGAAAGGGGAGGGTTTGTATGAGCGAGAATTCTTGAGACCAAGGTACCTTACATCTTCCTTGTGGCTGTGGCTGTGGCTCCAGGCAGTCTCCTCCTTCCCTTCCTGTTCTCTTAATTCTCCTCTTTGTTAGTCCCGCCTATACTTTTTGTCTGGCTACTGGCCATTCTGTGTTTTATTTATTAACATATTTGCCATACAGAACATTCCACAGCACTTTCCCTTTTTTTTAAAGGAAGGTTTTAACTTTTACATAGTAAAATTGCAGATAACAAAATGATTATCAAGTAAGAATTACAGTTATAATATCTAGTCTATTTATAATAACTAGGCAAAATTAAAGAAGATACCTATCTATCTTATATTTGTGAGTCTAAGGTTTCATATTTAACTTATCTTTTATCATAACTAAGGAAAATTATAACTATCTAGTTTTAACTACATCAAAGACCTCAGAAGGATATAATATTACCTGAGAAATGGGAGAATGATGTAAGCATCTTTCAGGAGTTTTGCAGGGTAGATAGAGACAGCTGGCAGCCTGGACAGTCATCCAAAGTTCTCTTGTAGAGTTGGGGCATCTGTCTTTAGCCCACAGGGCTAGAGTCTCTTAGTCATTTTTCTTTGTGTCCTGTAGAATGTCTGGCAGTTTTCTCTGTGAAGCAGGAACCTAAAGGACCATTTTAGCAAGCAAAATTCAGTGGTCACCTTTCTATGGGTCCTATATCCAGTCAATGAAGCAGTCCAGGCAAGAACAGTTTCTTGCCCAAATGGCTACTTTTGCCAAGGTGAAGATAAACTCCATATAGAGTGTCTTTGATGTCCATCCTCCTCTCTGAAGTAAATTGGTGCTGCCAGGAGCAGACATGTCTTACTGTCCAGAAAGTCTAAATTTTTAAAATATTTTAAATGCCATATTCTGTAGGTCTTTGAAGTATTTGAAGATTACCTATCTATCTGAAATATATCTATGTATACCTAGAAGACTTAACTAACATGGCTACGAGTATGATTATCATAGATGACTAATTATTAATCTATTTTTTAATTATCCATTACAATTTTAAATGAGCTGTACAAACATAACACCTTAAACAAGAGTAAAAATATACATGCAGTATAACAAAATCAACTAAGTTTGTATCAATAAACTAAAATCTATACCAATGTAAAACATTTTAAATATGAACTAAAACTATACCAATGTAAAACATTTTAAACATAAACTAAAATCTATACCAGTGTAAAACGTTTTAAACAAGTTGTTGCTCTTTAAAAGTAGGTTCACTAATCTATCTTTTTATCCTATCATCTCTATATCCTATATATCTATATCATATCCCCTTCTCTTTTTTAGAAAGAGATCGCATTCATATTCAACCTGTTTTAAATAAAAATATTGTTTTTTTCTGTCCCACACCAGAGGGCTCTTTTGATTTGGGACACAAGAATCTTTTAACCATTTTTTAAGCAATATGCCTGGGTTTAGAGGGGGAGTTAGCCAGGTTTAAGGTGGAAACTCAAGCCGTAGGGCACCATTTGTAGTTGGAGTTTTTTCTCCAGGTCCTACCAAGCCCCGGCAGTCCCTTAACCCACTTATAAAATGAACGTACAGAGGCTTATATTATTTAAACTGCTTTGCCATTAGCTCAGGCCTATCATTGTCTAGCTCTTACTCTTATATTCAGCCCATTTCTATTAATCTCTACTTTGCCATGTGACTCGGTGGCTTACTGGTACCTTACATCTTCCTTGTCCTGGCTGCGCCTCCAGGCAGTCTCCTGCTTCCCTTCCTGTTCCCTTAATTCTCCTCTCTGTTAGTCCCGCCTATACTTTCTGTCTGGCTACTGGCCAATCAGTGTTTTATTTATTAGCATATTTGCCATACAGAACATCCCACAGCATCTACCTCTTATTTATATCCCCATTTTCTTTTTTTTTTTAAACAGGAACCTTAAATCTGATCTCCCTTGTTTAGCCTTTTCTTGACCATTAACAATAACAAGGTGTAACCAACCAGCCTAAACAATGACAACTATCCCACACTCAAAACCCATTGAAAGACCATAAACCACATGCCCCACCTCTAGGGAATATGGGCGTTGTGTTCTTAAAATTGCTTCCCACTGTTTGTGGGTGAAGACATCTTTAGGGGATCCTGAAAAGAAAAAAAAATTGGGTTAACTGTCAAGTCCTGGAAGTCATAACTGTATCATTTGTTGTCCATTCTCCACATAATTTGAAAGTACAGATCTTATCTCAAGTCCTTGCTCCAATAGTCTGTAAGGCTGGATCATCTCAGCTAGCCATCTCAAAATTATCCTGAACAGTTTGCAGTTCAAAACTAATTTTTGGGTGACATTTGTCAGCTTATTGGTATTGCTATTTTCCATGTGGAGTCATTGTTATGAGGCTCCATCATCTTTCTGGAGACTTCAGATTTGTTGTTAGGCCAGGTCTTGATTCCCTGAAGAAAACTGATAGAGACTCTACACAAAAACATGTATAGGAAGCTAAACAAAGCCTTTTTTTTCTAGAAATAGTTAGTACTCTATAGGACCATTAATATCATAAAAAGTTTAGCATATATATAAATCTTATAAGTTTTGATATAAAATTCATACCATAAGAAAAGTTAAAGAGTCAAAATAGAATCAAAGATTTGAGATTAATGGCAATAGAATAGTCCCTTAATTTTGGTTTTCTTCTGTCCCATATCAGATGGCTCTTTCTTCTAACATGATACAGAGACATTGCATTTTACTTTTAACAAACATGCTTGGGTTTAGAGAAGAAGAGAGCCATTCTCCAACTACAAAGCCAGCTTTAATTTTTATTGAATTGGGACTACAAAAAGACCATTTGTGATAAGTGTCTGTAGAGAAGAGCAAAAACAAACATTTAGGAAAACATACAAAATTTTATATATGATATACCAATAGGCCAATTTACTCTTGGGACATTTTTTTTCAAGACAGGGTTTCTCTGTAGTTTTGGAGCCTGTCCTGGAACTCACTTTGTAGACCAGGCTGGACTTGACTCACAGAGATCTACCTGTCTCTGCCTCCCGAGTGCTAGGATTAAAGACGTGCAGCACCACTGCCCAGCTGGGACATTTTTTCTAGATGATTTTTCCTTTATCTTTAGATGTCTCATTTGTTCACTGTTCTTGATATTCCTTAGCCTTCATTCTCCTGAAAGCAAAAACAAAACACTTCCCCAAGCCTAAATTTGGGGAGGTTCGATTTGCACAAGTTACATCTGATTAAATGAAAAGCATTTGTTAGTGGTATAAGTTAGCTTAAATTTGATGGCCATGTTGGTCAATGAATTAATAACTCTTCTAATTAAGAGGTCTCTCTTGATCAAATCGAACCTTTATCAATTTTGATGGTATTCATAGCTTGTCTTCTCCTGTAGAAACAAAAGCAAAACCTTGTCTCCAATGTAACAGATATCCTAGTTTCCATTCTGAAGTCAGCACATCTTTAAAGTATATAGGCTGATTTAATTCTGTAGTTTTTTTCTATTATTCAATGTCTCTCCACGGTTCTTGTTCCTTTCTCATTAGTACTGAGAAAACTTAAAGTTAATAGAGCATAATGTAACATATTTCTGGGGGTTTTGTTACCCCTTTCTGCTTATTTAGAATGTCCTTTAAAATTTGATTTGATCTTTCTATGACTGCTTGGCCTGTAGGATTATATGGTATACCTGTAATATGTTTTATATTGTAATAAGCAAAACACTGTTTCATTTTACCAGAGACATATGCTGGAGCATTCATTGTCAGTTTTAATTTGTACAGGTATACCCATGATGGTCATAACTTGGAGCAAATGCATGATTACAGTGTGAGCTTTTTTTAGAACTCAGAGTGGTTGCCTATTGAAATCCTGAATAAGTATCAATGGTGTGGTATACATATTTCAACTTTCCAAATTCTGCAAAGTGAAATGTATCCATCTGCCAGATTTCATTCCTCTGAGTACCCTTTGGGTTATATCCTGCTGGTAGTGGAGTCTGATTGTAAAAAGAACAAGTAGGACATTTCCTCACAATTTCCTTGGATTGTTGCCAGGTTATGGAATAATCCTTTTTTAAACCTTTAATATTGACATGATTTTTTTTATAAATTTCTGTGTCCACCAGCACATTACATCAATAGTTCATCAATGTCATCATTACCTTGTACTAGAGGGCCTGGTAGACACATTTGGGATAGGATGTGAGTTATGTATAAAGGATGCTTCCTATTCCTGATTATATCTTGTACCTGAATAAATAACAAAGTTAATTCTGACTCATCAGGATAAATTCTGCAGTATCAATATGGAAGACCACTTTTTCAGCATACTGAGATCATTAACTATGTTGAGAGGTTCAGAAAAATTCATCAATACCAACATATAGCACACAATTCCAATTTCTGAACTGAATTAGAAAGACTTTGGACCATTTTACTTCAATTTTCTGACTTGTAACCTGCCTTTCCTTGTTTGTTTGAATCTGTATAAAATGTGCAGGCTCCAGATAGGGGTGTTTTGCCAACAATTCAAGGCAGAATTCAATCAGCTCTCTCTATAAGTTGAATTCTATCACTTTTGGGATATTTGCTCTTAATCTCTTCCAAAAGATTACGGCAATTTCTTTGCCAATGTTCACTTTCTGCCCATAATTTGTCAATTTTATCCTAGGTTAAAAGTACTCCAAATTCTGCTGGTTCTATTTCTGCTAATTGATGAAGTCTCAATTTTCCATTTAAAATCAAGTCAGAGATCTTTCCCCATAAGTTTTTAATTTTTTACTCTGTTTATTTGGTAAAAATATCCATTCCGAATGAATATCTTCCCTGTGCATTAAAATTCATGTAGGAGAATTCTTAAAGGACAAAATATCCAAAATGCAATCAAGCTTTGGATCCATGTGTCCTTCCTGTACTTTCTTTTCCACCAAGGCCAATTCTCTCTCAGCTTCAGCTGATAATTTTCTTGGACTATTTAAGTCCTTGTCACCTTCTAAGGTTTTGAACAAATTACTCAGTCCATCATTTTTTTTAACCCAACAACAGCTCATAGATCGGAAATGTCTCCAAATATTCTTTAAAATTCATTAAGGGTCCGTAATTGATCTCTCCTAATTTGTACTTTTTGGGGTTGAATTTTTTGTAGACCTATTTTAGAGCCTAAATATTTCAGAGAATCTCCTCTTTATATCTTTTCAGGAGCAATTTGCAATCTCCAATAAGGCAAAATTTTCTTTACTTTTTCAAACATTGTTTCTAAATTATCTTCATTTGAATCAGCTAGTGAAATATCATCCATGTAATGATAAATATAGTTTTAGGAAATTGTTTACATATTACTTCCAATGGCTGTTGTACAAAATATTGGCACAGGGTTGGGTTATTCAATACCCCTTTTGGAAGAACCCTCCATTTTTATCTCTTATCCAGATGAGAATTATTATAACTAGGCACTGTGAAGGCAAAACTTTTTCTTTTTTTTTTTCTGAGAAGGCAAATCTTTCTCTGTCTTTTTCTTGTAAGGGTGTTGAGAAAAAGCAGTATTTTAAATTGATAACTATAAGA
Source organism: Peromyscus nudipes (assembly GCA_902168325.1). NCBI lineage: Eukaryota > Metazoa > Chordata > Mammalia > Rodentia > Cricetidae > Peromyscus > Peromyscus nudipes. Next base: position 39,684 of record CABHPH010139890.1, read on the forward strand.
GGCCATCCTTTAGATAATAAAGTAGGCAAAGGAATTTCAGATTGTAGAGAGGCCATTGGCTGAATTACCTTGTTAACTGCTCTTAGGTCTGTTACCATTCTCCATATACCAGATTTCTTTTTAATAACAAATACAGGAATATTCCAAGGGCTGGTTGATTCTCAATACACAGAGCATTTAACTGCTCTTGTACCAGCTCTTCTAAAGACTGGAGTTTCTCTGTTTTTAAAGACCATTGCTGAACCCATACTGACTTAATTGTTAACTATTTTAAAGGTAGTGCTGTTGGTGTCTTTGAAAGATCAGCAGTTGTTGTGTCCTGTTCTTGTACAATCTGGATGGCCTGTGACTGCTCTTTATATAATACTTCCTAATTTTTCTCTCAGAAACACATGTTAGTTTATGATTTGTTTCTATGGTTGGAGGAATGTTAATCTGGGTATCTCATTGTTGTAATAGATCATGGCCCCATAAACTCATAGCTATATTAATTAGCCACACATGACTTCAATTTTCCTCTCTATCCTTCTGGTCCTATATGTTCGAGCCACCTTGCACTCTGTTTCACTTGAGATAATGTTCCAATCCCTAACAGGTGAACATTTACTTCCTGAAGAGGCAAATTTGGATGCCAAAATTCTATTGCAATTATTGTAACATCCGCACCAGTGTCTACCAAACCTTCAAAGAGGAAGTCATTTATTCATATTTTTAATTTTGGTCTTTGTTCATTTATAGAAGTTTGCCAAACATTGGCTTTATAGTTTCTCCTGAATTTCCTGTTCTTTCTGCTACAGCTGTTCTATCACCCCAAGCAGCCTGATTTATTCGAATAGGCATTTGGTTATTTAATTGCTCTGAGAAGGGGTTTCTTCTATGATGACAGGAAAAGTCTGAATTGAATTTGCTGTGGGAGGCCTGTGGGAGGCCCTTCTGGGAGTTTCCCGATAGCAGGGGCTAAGGATTACCTTATCTGTCCCTTGTTGACCTACATTTGTTGGTCCAGTGCTTACCTATACCACACCTTTTGCATAATCCATAAGGGAGGGACATTCTATTGCCATTGTTCCTGAATAATCTTTGTTTCTAGAAATGCCCTGTTTACACTCCCTTTTCAAATGCCCTTATTTACTGCAACTAAAACATCTGACATTGTTATTTTTCCTCAAAGCTTTTGATATCACCTCTCCCATCCACATATCATCATGATCACGAGACTCAATATTAATTGTGTCCCTGATTCAATACTCCAAGGGTGCTGATCTGGCCTTTATTGGCCTGATTATTCTTTTTCATGCTGCATTCATGTTCTCAAAAGCCAAAGATTCAATTATTATCTTTCTAGGTTCTGAATTTGTCATCATTCTATTTATTGCTGAAGAAAACCTGTGTATGAAATCCATGAAGGATTCTTTTGGGCATTGTATAACTTTCATAAATGATTCAATTTTCTTCTCTGCTTCCTCAATTCTGCCCCATACATTCATGGTTGCCATGTGGCATAGAATTAAGATTTGGTTATCATATAAACATTGTCTTTTATATCAGTGCAATCACGTTCTCCAAGAAGCTGATCCTGGGAAATTTCCACACCTCTAGTCCTGCATTGTTGTTCTATTGTTTTAGCTTCCTCTTTAAACCCAGTTCTCCACTGTAATTGTGCTGAAAACTCTAGGACAGCTGTAACAATTCTTTCCAGTCCTGAGGAATAATTCTATTAACAATTTGACTGCTAGTTTAATATCTGCTTTCAAATTGAGAATGTATGACATATGATACTATAGCTTCTTTAAATGTCTTTAAATCTAATATTTCCACTGGAGTCCAATTGCTTGTACACACCCTTGAGCAGGTAGTTCCTCTAAGGTTACCAGATAGATTAAGTTTGGTTATTTGAAAACAGGCTGTCTCTCTGTAATGGTATAATTCAATCCTCAAATAATTTCACCTTTAAATTCTTTTGTCTGGGTCTGAATTTCTCTATAATTTATTTTAACAGGGTTTTCTAAAGTCAATCCTGAGTTAGGTTTACCTTTAAATTCTGCTGTCTGGGTATGGATTTCTCTTATTCACTTTAACAAGTTTTTCTAAAGCTTTTATCTTGGCACTTAAATTGACCAACTTTTTTAATGCTAAAATAAAAATGATCAAACATAATATTTATAATTGATGTTATGTACATCCCATCAATATTAATTATCCTCTCATTTAATTGTCCCATTTTCAGCCTGCCTAATGTGCTATCAAACAGAGATCAAATTCCTTCCATAGTAAACATGTTTCCCATTTTTTAATGTGGGAAAAAATTCTCTTTTAACTAATTTCACCCTTTAAGATATCATAATTGACTTACCATGTCTTTCAACTGTGTAGAACAGGAGAAGTCTGAAGGAATTTCAAAGCAGCGACCTAGTGTGGTGGCAGTCCAAAATGGGAATCCAGAGAGAGCCTACCACCCACCAGGAGAAAAAAAAAGCCAAAAAGACTCCAGCTGGGTACATCTGCAGCCGTGTGCAGGTCCATCCATGTGTAGCTCTGGCCTCATGCAGCTCCAGCTGAGCTGGGGCCTGCAAGGCCACGGCAAGTGGCTTTTTTGTGAATTCTTGCCCCACAAGTTGGATGCCACTTGTAGACAAATTTCTAAATGGTCGTAATAAATAAAAAACAGAGAGCCAGAAATTCAGGTTAAAGCCTGAGGGAAAGATAAGAGGAATAGGACAAACCACGTGCTAACCTCACCTCACTAACTCTGCAGCTTCCAAGGAGAGCTTCTTCCTGTATACTCACGTTTATATGCTTTTTCTATTCTGTTCTCTTATTGGCTCTCTTATCCTAGCTACATCACTTCCTCTTCCTATATAGCTCTGTCACATTCTGTCTGTCTGTACCGACCTCCAGACCTCTAAGGTTGGTATTGGGATTAAAGGCTTGTGTCACCATACTTGGCTCTGTTCCCTAGTGTGGCCTTGAACACACAGAGATCCTGCCTGCTAAATGTTAGGATTAAGGGTATGTGCTACTGCTGCCTTACTTCTTTGTTTACTTAAAATGGCTGGCCTTTTTCTTCTGATCTCCAGGTAAGCTTTATTTATTAAAGCACAAATACAATATCACCACACAAGTCAACTGAAATTATGAGTAAAGATACATATGTGTATGTGAACACATGTCATAAGCTACTATAAGTTATGGAATATACAAGTTTAATTTTCAATTTAAAAGAAACAGGGGAAAGCAACTGTGATATCAATTTTTTGTTTGGGTTATGTATTAACCTTCATAATATTTGTATAGATTTACATCGCTGTGGTTTTATTTATCTCCATATATACTATCACTATGAACTATAAACTATGATGGGAGGTAGCCTGAAACCCAGATCCTTGGTGATAGACTTAGAGCCTGAATGTATTAGGTTCATCCCAATTCTACATTCTGTTGAGCAGGCCTCGCTTTTAGTCTGGTAGAGCTTAAGGGCATGGTAGTTAAGATGAATTTGGATTCTATAGGGAATATAGTGACATGGATTAGGTTTAAGATTTATAACTGTGAGTATAAGCTTGTTGTTTGAGGCCAGGGATGCTGACCATGTGCTGGGACAGGCCTGAATTCTGGTTTTACTGGAATGGATATAGTGGTCAAGTAAATCTGGAAGTCTTCTGAGAAGTTCTGAAAGCTACAACTATAGGTTCAATTTGGCTTTAGAGAAGGTTTATCTTCTACAGAGACTGACTAGTATCTTTCAAGGCCTATGGATAGCTACCTGGTAATGAATTTTACTGAGGTGATCCCATTGTTGGGATCTGAGGCAAGTCCAGTGTTTACCTCTTTCTCTTTTCAATGCAGAAATATCTTTCTCCTTGATATGCTATATAAATTTTAGAGGGAATGGTCTAAGTAAAACTCAGCTTCCTACTTTCTTCAATGATGCATTACTACTTTGTATATTAGTGCCAGGTACTATAATCTTTTATTCTGGTTCCTGTGAAGGATTTTGTGAATGAATAGATTTTCACCTTGATGCTTCTGCACAGGAGTCAATTTCTGAAAAGTCCAAGCCTTCAATTTTACTCCCAAACCCTCAATGATTTTCTACAGTATGCTGGAAAGTCCTAGGGACAAGCTTGTGGGTTAAAGTTGACTCTGAGTAACTCCATGAATGGCACAAGTCAAGGTAAGAAAGGAAACACGTGTTTCCAAAAAGACGATGAGAACAAAAAAAGATTATGGGGTATCATATGAGAGAGGTGATAACATAGCTTAAAACCATGGAGGAATAAAATGGCTACACAGCAAAAATGAGCAACTGCTTTCCTATCCAGGTCCAGATTCCTATGGGTGTCTGTAGGTATAAATAGATATAGATTATTGAAACCACAATAGTCTCATCATTTGTGTACATAGTGGAGAATAAGTGCAAATCTAGTTTATACTTCATTTTTATTGTTAATAAATATCAATTCTTCTTTCTGAGTAATTAGATAAGCAAACTAGAGCCACATGCGGATCTGAAGAATTTTGAGTGACACTGTGCAGAAGCCAGCTATGTTAAAGCTCTGTGAGACTTGCAGTTTGTTCTCTACTCTATTGAGAAGAAAATACAGATGTATAGCTGGCTAAGATTCTCTCCTATACTGTGGGTTTGTTCTTTACTAGATTTTTTTCAAGCTGTATAGAAGCTTTTTTAGTTTGATGTGACCCCAGTTGGCAATATTTGGCCTTAATTCCTTGGCAAATGGAATCTGGTTCAGAAAGTCCTTTCCTACACCTATATAGATCTTTTACAGTTCTGCCTTGTAGGTGGAGTTTTTCCTTGGGACTGTGATCGATTCAGTTCCTTCAGCCACTTCCCAAATAACCACTCAGAGATTTATTATTAATTGTAAATGCTTGGCCAATAGCTTAGGGTTGTATCCAGCCAGCTCCTACAACTTAAATTGCTCCATTTCTATGAATCTATGTGCTGCCCCAGGGCTTGTTTACCTCATGTATTTACTTTCCATTTGCTTCTTCTGTTCTGGCTCTCAACTCCTTAGACTCCGCCTTCTTCTTCCCAGTGTCCTCCTAGTCTAGCTCTCCTTCCCAATATCTTCCTGCCCACATATAGATCAGTAAGCTCTTTATTAACCAGTGAGAGTAATACATATTTACAGTGCACAAAGAGTGTTCCACAGCACTGTCTGTTTTCTTCTAGCAGTTTTAGTGTTTCAGGTTTCCAATAGAGGTCTTTGACTCATTTGGATCTGATTTTGAGGAAGGGAGATATATATGGGTCTAATTTCATTCTTCTGATGTGAACATCACATTTCCCCAGCACCATTTATTGAAGATACTGCCTTTTTTCCAGACAACTATTCTTGTCTTTTGGTCAAATATACATTTGACTGTAGTTTTTAGTACTGTTTGGTCCTTTTGTTTTATTCCATTGGTCTGTATGTTTGCTTTTGTTCCAGTACCATATTGTTTTTATTTTTATAGCTCTATAATATATCTTGAAGTCTGGAGTAGCAATACCTCTACTATTTTTCTTTTGCTAAGTATTGCTTTGGCTATCCAGTGTATATCCAGAATATAAAAAACAACAAAAAAGCAAGGGGTCAAGAACAAATGACTCAATTAAAAAAAATGGGCTAGCCATCTAAACAGAGAACTCTAAATGGAAGAAATAAGAATGTCTAGGGAATAACTGAAAAATTGTTTATCATACTTGACAAATGGGGAGACACAAATTAAAATAACTTTGAGATTTCATCTCACCCAAGTAAAAATGACTAAGATCAACATAACAATTGACAACAAATACTGTCAATATTGTAGAGAAAGAGGAACCCTCATTCAGTTCTGGAAAGAATGCAAATTGGTACAGCCACTATGGAAATTGGTGTGGAGAATCCTCATAAAGCTAAAAATAAATTTCCTATATGACCCAGCTGTACTACTTCTTGACATATATGCAAAAGACTTAATATCTTATACCATAGATACTTGCTTAAAAATGTACATTGTTGTCCTATTCACAATCTTATACTTATACCACAGGTAAGTGTAGCTGCCACACCTCATCAAAGAAGCTTCTATGTACAGTAAATGTAGACCATCACATAAAATCACAACTGGGCACAATGCAGAGATCAGCAGACTGTGGGGAGCCCAGCACCAATGGATACATCTATATCACAGCTCCTTTATCTAAGGCTCAGCAAACACAGGGAACAGAGGCTGAAAGATTATAAGATCCAGAATACCAGAAAGTCTGCTGTGAAATACTCTCTCCTGGAAATGGCAAACTAGAATAATGGCAATATCAATGGACATGTTAACATGGAAGGGGAAAATATCATAGGCTCTCACTCATAGACAAAGAACTGCAGGCAACTAATGACTACTGTGAGAAGAATATGCCTATCTTAGGGATGAACCTCTATTGGTTTTCCAATGCAGTGATAAAGCTTGAAACCATATGCATACCAAAACAGACTAGAGTCTCTTATGTGTGTATGTGTATGTTCATGTGTGTTTAAAGAAAATGAAGCTGTCAGCTTGAGAGTCAGTAGGGACATTGAAGGAGTTTGAGGGAGGGTCTGGAGAGACAGGGGATGAAAGTGATAAAATTATATTTCTTTCAACACATATTTTAAAGAGATAAAGTACAAAGAGACTATAATAAGTAGAATCCAAATTTTAAGCCAGGTGGTTGAGTGACTAAATATTTTGAGTCTTACCTATTTATGGATAAGGTGGAATTCATATTTCTTTTAAATGAGAACTGAATGAATTTTCAGAATAGTGGCAGTAAGTTACATTCAATGAAATCCATGTATCTATTCTTAATCTCTTCGGTTCTCCTCAGTGAGTAAAATCAGTTATTATGCATGTTTCCATTTTTCTTAACATTTTAGTTTATGCTTATTTTCATACTTTAAAAATACATATATAATATAACACATGTAGTCTATTATATGTATATATGTATATAATATATAAATAATATAACACACACATATGTATTCTTAGGATACTTGCTTTTTTCCTCTCATGTTTTCTGTGAGTGCTCATTTACCATCTTACTTTTGAATTATGAGCATATCAGAGTCTGTGCTCCGAAAGGAAGCTTTGAAATAGATTGTCTCTACAATCAGACCTCTAAATGAAGGCTGAAAATTACAGGAGCATGAAGTGTACAGTTGCAGGTCTAGGCTCTAAGGCCTTTTATCTCTTAGAAATTAACCCAGATATGTTTTATATTTTATTTCTTCTTAGGAGAAGGATGGTTTTTTTCTATCATTTACCTGTTCTTGTACTCCCAGTACTTTGCTTCTTTCCCTTGATATTTCTTACTATATTTACTGTTTTCTTTTATGTGTGGTTTTGACAATAACACACCGAAATGTAAAACAAAATAAGACAAAATAATTTTTATTTCCTGCATAAAAAACATTCCAAATTTAACCAACTTAAAATAGCACACATTTTATAGTTCCACAATCTCCATGAGTCTGGAGATTTTTATAGTCTAGCTGAGGATTCAAGGCTGAAATGATCTTATGTGGAGATATAATCTGCTCTGAGTCTCGACTGTCTTTTCTAAAATAGATCAAATTTATATTATTGTACATATAAGACTGTCTCAGCAGTCTATTGTGGGGGTATTTTTGTGGATTTCTGTGGGCCTCTCTAGCACTTTGCTTCTTCCTATTCTCATGTGGTCTTCATTTATCATGGTCTCCTATTCCTTGTTCTCCCTCTCTGTTCTTGATCCAGCTGGGGTCTCCTGCTCCCCCAAGCTCTCTTTCCCTCGACCCTCACCTTTCATTTCCCCTACTTATGACCAGGCTGTTCATGAAGATCTCATCCATTTCTCCATCATTGGGTGATCCCCATGTCTTTCTTGGGGTCCTGTTTTCCAGGTAGCCTCCCTGGTGATGTGAGTAGCAGTCCAGTCATCCTTGCTCCACATCTAGTATTCTCCTATGAGTGGGTACATACCATGTTTGTCTTTCTGAGTCTGGGTTACCTCACTCAGAATGATTTTTTCTAGATCCCTCCATTTGCCTGCAAACCTCATGATGTCATTGTTTTTCTCTGTTGAGTAGTATTCCATTGTGTATATGTACCACAGTTTATTTATCCATTCTTCAGTTGAAGGGCATCTAGGTTGTTTCCAGGTTCTGGCTATTACAAACAATGCTGATATGAACATAGCTGAGCAAGTGCTCTTGTGGTATGATTGAGCATTCCTTGGGTTTATGCCCAAGAGTGGTATAGCTGGATTTTGGGGGAGATTGATTCCCAATTTTCTAAGAAAGCACCATATTGATTTCCAAAGTGGCTGTACAAGCTTGCATTCCCACCAGCAGTGGAGGAGAGTTCCCCTAGCTCCACATCCTCTCCAGCATAAGCTGTCTTCAGTGTTTTTGATCTTAGCCATTCTGACAGGCGTAAGGTGGTATGTCAGAGTTGTTTTGATTTGCATTTCCCTGATAATTAGGGATGTTGAGCAATTCCTTAAATGTCTTTCAGCCATTTGAGTTTCCTTTGTTGAGAATTCTCTGTTTAGTTTTATCGCCCATTTCCTAATTGGACCATGGAGACAGCCCGAACTGACCCACTCTGGTGTTGTGATGGCCAAACACCCTAATTGTCGTACTAGAAACCCTATCCAATGACTGAGGGATCTGGAAGCAGAGATTCTTGGCTAGGCCCTGGGCGGAGCTCCAGGAGTCCAATTAGTGAGAAAGGGAAGGGTCTATATGAGCGAGAATTGTTGAGACCAAGGTTGGATAAAGCACAGGGACAAATAGCCAAATGAATGGAAACACATGAACTATGAACCAATGGCTGAGGGGCCCCCAACTGGATCAGGCCCTTTGTATGGGTGAGACAGTTGATTGGCTTGAACTGTTTGCGAGTCATCCAGGCAATGGGACCGGGTCCTGTGCTCATTGCATGAGTTGGCTGTTTGAAACCTGGGACTTATGCAGGGTCACTTGGCTCGGCCTGGGAGGAGGGGACTGGCCCTGCCTGGACTGAGTCTACCAGGTTGATCTCAGTCCTCGGGGGAGGCTTTGCCCTGGAGGAGGTGGGAATGGGGGCTAGGCTGGGGGGAAGGGGAGGGGGGAGAACAAGGGAATCCGTGGCTGATGTGTAGAACTCAATTAAAAAAAAAAAAAAAAAAAAAAAAAAACTGTCTCAGATCCTAGAGACCACTTACTATCCATTGCTATGTGGCTATGTTCATTTCATCAAGACTGATCTCTTCTCTGTCAGCTAAACTCTATTTTAAAATGTTTATCTGTCCCTCATGCTTTGGATAGCACTTGGGAAAACTATTCATTATACTGGATTGCCTTGCCAAGTCTAAATAAAATGGGAGGTACTTAGTCTTACTGTAACATGATGTGCAATGTTTTGTTGATATCCAATGGAGACCTGCCCTTTCCTGAACAGAAATGGAGGAAGAGTGGATTGGGAGTTGGGAACAGAAGGATGTGAGGGGGAGGGACTGGGCAAAGAGGGACGGAGGGGAAACTGCAGTTGGGATGTAAAATAAATAAATAAAATTTAAAATTTTACCTGATTAAGACCATATTCCTCAAAATAATTTAACTTTTGATTAAATAATTAAATTTGTAACATTTCTTTTGCTATAAAACATATCCCCAAGTGTTGGGGTAAAATTTATATAGGGAATATACATAGAGATTCCTATTTGGCACTGTAATATAATTCTTCATTCCACAAAGAGTCTTAGAACTTTGAAGTGAAAGTTTGAGATGAAGGTTGTGATGGGTGCTGATATTTTCTTCATCTTTGGAGTAAAGAATATTTGTAAACACATTGATCCTAATGACTTGAAATTTAATAGGCTAGTACATGGTGAGGGTCTGCCTTAATCAAGTGAAAGGAGAAAGAAGAAAGGACAGTTTTTCTAGCCTGAAGAACCTGCAACTCAAGCATGCAGTAGGTGAGATAGCACTAATTCTGAGAGATATGGAAAGGAAAGCAATAGAAATATGTTTAATCTATCTTTTATATATTTATGGGGAACCACATGTGGACTAGAAGCATCAGGTGACTATATGGAAGTAACATGACCAGAGAATATTTGAGGAGAGATGCTACATAGAATGATGCTGTGTGATGTGCACCACTCCAAAAGTGTCAATCAGGGAAGCTAAAATATGGTTGGCACTTTTTTGAGTGAGGTAATTCACAACATGTACAACTACATGTGGTGGCCCAGGAGAGAGGTTACATGAATATCTTCATGGAATATACTCAATTCAGCCTAATCACTAATTTTATTATTTATTTATTCATTTATTTTGATGGTTATGCCTAACTGCATTTAGAAAGATTTTAGACCTAGATAGGTTTTGAAGGATCTGGAATATCTCTCATCTATGATTTTCCATAATTGACATACTTTGCTCAGAAACTGTCTGTACACATTTGAACAAGAAGGTTGTTATTATTGTAGTCATAGAAAATATTAACATTAGTAGAGAGAAAATCATTTTAAATAAGCCTTTTCTGTTTATGGGAAAATGGATGGAACTGGAAAATAGTATATTAAGTGAGGTAATATACCCAGGGTAAAAAAATCAACATATGTTCTCTTTCTTATGCAGATCCTACCTTCTAATTTTATATTCATTATTTATATGAAATTGAATCTGTATAGAGATTAGTAAACTAGAACAGGGTCTATCAGGTTAAAAAAAAACAATGCTTTACAGAAGGATGTAAAGGAAGTAATAAAATAAATACTATGAAAGTGAAAAGTAATGTATGGGGGGAGAAGGTTACAAATGAGAAGAAAAGCAGAGTATGTGGGAAAGAAGAGGGTGGGAAGTGGGACCAACTAAGAAATTTATGAAAATGTCACAAGAAGCCTGATACTCCATGTGCTAATTGAAAAATAAAATAAAGAACTCATTTTAGTGACTTAAAATAAATTTGAAAACACTAATGAAGCTATTTTTTTTACCTGAAAAAGAGAAAAAAGGAAAGTAGTTTATTTTTCAGACTACAAAGCCAGAATATTAAATGTGTACTAAGTAAAGTGATGTTCATGCAAGGAGGTAACAGGCAAGGACAGTGGGTCTGTGGGCTGTTATCCAGTGCTAAAAATTCTACATGGAATGGAAAGTGTATTTTGTGTTTGCTCAGGGCTACCAGCTTCACTTGAGTGCAGTATTCTGCTCCAGAGGGTAACATTCAGATAGACTAACACATGATTGTTACCTTTTTGAGTAGTTTAATGCATGCAAATGACATCATATTTGGTAGCCATGGCCATACAAATATTTAGTTGAGTTCACAGAGCTACTTTATTTTTCTTAATCCAAGTATATTTTTCTTAATCCAAGCACCATGTTCAGATCTCTGGGCTACCTCAATTAGTTTGGTTATTTTTTATATTAGGTCTTGAGAAGGAAGACTGGGGGACTGAAGGTTCCCCAAGACTCATAGGTACTACAAGAATTTGTATACCCTTGAATAAGGAAGTATATTGTTATCATTTGACCTTGAAATATCTCCCACAGGCCCATGTGTTGAATGTGTTATCAGAAGCAGGTAGCATTATTTTGGGAGATGGTGCAGATTTTAGGAGAAAAGACAGTAGAAGTAAGTAAGCCACTGGGAGCATGCCATTAGGGGATATGTTTTGCTGATTCCCCACCCAATCCACCACATGTTGCCTGTCTACTATGAGCAGAATAGTCTATTATAGCCCTTTGCTACTATAGTGGTCTGCCTCACCACAAAATCAATAGACCCAAGGACTCTGTGCTGAAACCTCTGAAATAAGACGCCAACATCAATTCCTCATCTCCTACTTTGACATTCTTGGATATTTATCACTATGAAGAATCTAACACACACATTTAAAAACAGGTCGAGATGTGTCTTTCCTTCTGCACATTTCAGTGTTGTTCATTTTTGAACACAGTAATTCTTTTTCCTCCTTCAAGCCATCAACTTGTTCTTTCTTAGCAATTCTCATTTTAGTTTGTATGTATTCACATTTTTCTCCTGTCTGAGAAAGTTCTTTCTGCACCCTACAGCTCTTCTTTCAGAATAGAAGACAAGCATTTCCTCAGAATCTTAGATGTTCTTCAACACTGAGAAAATACTATCTTTTAAATATATTCATGTACTTTAATATTTGTTGAAAAAGTGTGCTTTTTTTGATTATTCATTTGATATTTTAATATAATTGAGATTGCCAATATTACAAATTATTTTAGACCCATATCTGTGCACCCAATCAACGTGTGTATAGTTTGAATTTATTTCTGAAATAACCTTTTAAATAACATTGATTTGTGAATATTTGTAAAATATCTTTCTAAATTCACATTTTTCCTAGAGATCAATTTATAGAGAATTGAAATCATATGATTATAATTTTCCCCAGGAATAGTGTCAAAGTATAATACATTTCCACTCCTTTGGGTTTTATTCAATTTCTGTCAACAATTTTGTTTTTTAGGATTCATGCCATGGATGTACTATCTTTTCTAATTATAAGGGCAATGGCTAGAGGTAAATATAAGAAAATTCATGCTGTCTGAGAGAGATGAAACACCAGCTTTCCCAGTTACTATAAACCAATGTGAGGGGAAAATTATCTTGAGGGAATGTGACTGTTAGATACTGATTGGTGTGGTTCAAAATGACTTAATCACTCATGGTCCTGTAATTATTCCTCTCTCTTCACACACTGGAATACTATGCTTGTAAAATTTTGACATTAAAGAAAAGATCAATTGTCTGTAATACACTTTGAAAAGTTCAGTACGTTTGCTATAGCAAAAGCCTCTGTGTCACTCTATGTTTTAGAGTCCTAATTAGTTTATGGGTGTGGATTAGAGCTGAAAAATAAAAGAAATATCCCCTATATATGTAGCATAGAGATGCTATTAGCTACTCCATAATCAAAATCATTCTGTAATTATCATGAATTTCAAATCAGGCTTCTTAAAATATACTTCTCAAAGTGACTTTCCAAATATTTTTAATAGAAGTTGAAGATTTGAATTTAAGATTGTATATCATAAACTACTTATTTTCCTAAATGTAATTAGGAACATTGCACAAGAGGCACCTAAATGAAAGCTCAGAAAAGTAAATGTTATACCTGTTCTTCCAGCCTTAAATTTTCTAATCAAGTCACTTTCCTCTATCTACTTTGAAAGCAATATTTTAAGAAGCCTTCAATCATTGACAAATTAAGTCAGTCAGAAAAACAAATAAACAAAAACCCCAACAAACTGACTGCAACAACATTTGGACTTGTAAGCAGCTTGGCCCAGAGGAGGTGAAACTACTGTTCTTTATGAAGGGACAGAAGGCTATCAGGCTGTAGTTCCATAAGAAAATCCAGCCAAAATGAGGTATTTATCCAGGAAAGCCTTGTTGTCCCTGTAGGTCCAAGGCATCCATAGCCCATCTGGAAGTACCAGATGGCTCAGCCTCAGATATCCCATTAGTCTAAGTAGGTATCAACAATCATGAACAAATGGAAACCCAGACAATATCAGTTAAAATAATCAGATGAAATAGCAGCATGAGAAGTCTGAAGATTCAATTGTCATTAAAACTATAGCTCACACAATTAGTCCAGGATCTACATGATACATGAATGCTAGGGGAATGTGTAGCTAGAGAGTTTTCTCTCCGGGTCCCACCAAGCCCCAGCAGTCTAGCAGCCCACTTATAAAATAAACACATAGACAATTATATTATTTAAACTGTTTGGCCTAATGGCTCAGGTTTCTTGTTAACTGTTCTTATATCTTAAATTAACCCATTTATATTAATCTATACTTTGCCACATGGCTCGTGGCTTACCAGTACCTTACATCTTCCTTGTCATGGTGGCGGCAGGCAGTGTCTCCTCTCTCTGCCTTCCTGTTCTCTCAATTCTCCTCTCTGTTAGTCCCCCCTATACTTCCTGCCTGGCTACTGGCCAATCAGTGTTTTATTTATTAGCCAATCAGAGCAACATATTTGACATACAGAACATCCTACAGCACTTCCCCTTTTCTTCTTTTTTTAAAGGAAGTTTTTAACTTTTACATAATAAAATTACAGATAACAAAACAATTATCAAGCAAGAATTACAATTATAATATCTAGTCTATTTATAATAACTAGTCTATTTGGCAAAATTAAAGAAGATATCCTATCTATCATATTTGTGAGTCTAAGGTTTCATATCTAACTTATCTTTTACCATAACTAAGGAAAATTATAACTATCTCTAGTCTTCAACTACCTCAAAGACCTCAGAAGGATATACTATTACCTGAGTAACAGGAAAAGGATGCAAGCAATTTTTGGGAGTCTTGTAAGGGTAGACAGAGACAGCTGGCAGCCTGGACAGTCATCCAAAGTTCCTCTATAAAGTTGGGGCATCTATCTTCAGCCCACAGGACTAGAGTCTCTCAGTCACTTTTCTCTGTGTCCTGTAGAATGTCTGGCAGTTTCCTCTGTGAAGCAGGAACCTGAAGGACCATTTTGCCAAGCAAAGTTCAGTGGTTACCTTCCTATGGGTCCTGCATGTCCAGTCTATCAAGCAGTCCAGGCAAGAACAGTTTCTTGCCCAAATGGCTATTTTTTCCAAGGTGAAGATAAACTCCATATAGAGTGTCTTTGATGCCCATCCTCCTCTCTGAAGTAAATAGGTGCTGCCAGGAGCAGACATGTCTCATTGTCCAGAAAGTCTAAATTTTTTAAAACATTTTAAATGCCATATTCTGTAGGTCTTTGAAGCATTTGAAGATTACCTATCTATTTGAAATATATCTATGTATACCTAGAAACCTTAACATGAGTATAAGTTTGACTATCATAGAAGACTAATTATTAATCTGGTTTTCTAAATTACCCATTACAATCTAAATGAGTTACATAAACATAATACCTCAAATGAGAATAGAAATATGTATACAGTATAACAAAATTAACCTTAAATTTGTATCAATAAACTGAAATCTATACCAATGTAAAATATTTCAAACAAGTTGCTCTTTAAAAGTAGGTTCACTAATCTATCCTTTCATCCTATCATATCTATATCATATCCTCTTTTCTTCTTTAGAAAGAGATTGCATTTATAATCAACCTGATTTAAATAAAAATATTGTTTTTTCTCTGTCCCATACCACAGGGCTCTTCTGATATGGAACAAAAGAATCTCTTAACCTTTTCTTTTATCAGTATGTCTGGGTTTAGAGAAGGAGTGAGCCAATTCCATCTCCCTGCCTTCCTGTTCTCTCAATTCTCCTCTCTGTTAGTCCCGCCTATACTTCCTGCCTGGCTACTGGCCAATCAATGTTTTATTTATTAGCCAATCAGAGCAACACATTTGACATACAGATCATCCCACAGCAGGAATTTGTATTTAAACAGAAGATGTAAGGCCCAGATTCTACCATTATAATGAAAATGTGCTGGGCACGTTATATCCTTAAGAGCTTCCAAAAGGAAGTACTTTAAACTAAAAATAAATAATAAAATGAGAAATTTTTTAGCAGCCAAAGGAAGGAAGAATTGTAGAAAAAGCAGAAATATATTACATACATGTGTGCACATGCACATGCACTTATGTAAGATAATATACAACCCTCACAAGGTTTATACATAATAGTTGATGATAAAACAAGAAACATAAAAACAACAAACAGCTATATTTGAAAGTAGAGAGAATAAACGAATTTAAATAGTTGCTTGTTTCTTTATTTCAATATAATTGGTAAAATATTAACACTGATAGACTCTGATAAGCTATGTATTTATAACATTGCAATTGAAAAAATTATATGACAATTGTACAAATAGGCAAGCAACTATAAATGAAGGTAAAATAATAAAACATATTCAACAATGCACAGGAAAGCAAGTAAAAAGAAACAGGAAAGAAAATCAAAAGAAACATAAAATGAAGTAAGTAGTGGTTGAAAACATATTGTTAGCCATCATAAAGTTAAATGGTCAAAATACATTACATACAAGGAAGAGTTTATATATATAAAAGAAAAGTATATAAAAGAAAATGTAAACAAATTGTGTACTGCTCACAGCAGGGTGACTTAATAACTAATTATAGATAGTAGAGAAAAGAATGAAAGGTATATGCATTGAAAACATCAGCATTCTACCAGTCAGTCAAAACTGCAGTGTTCTCAAATAGCTTACCTTGTTCATTCTAAGATTTTTATTATCAATATTGGGTAATTAAGTAGAAAATTCCAAAGGCTTAGAAAAATACTAATCTATTTACTACCTTTGATGTTCCTTTTCCTTTAAACAAAAAACATGAATTCTCAAAAATTCCACAACTAATTGGTTTCACATCTATTTTTGGAAATTTAAATTTTCTAAGTTTATTTAGTCACTTGTTGAGAGAATAACTGAAAACAGAGACAACTAGAATAGAAAGGTAGAAAAATGTTCTGAACACACAGGTGTCATATAAAAAGTGCAGAAATTCTGTTCTTTGAACTGCTTCTCATGGTTGTACTTTCATTTTAAATTTTATTTTTTGTAGTATGTGAGAAGAAAGAGTCTTTCCAAACTCACAAAACAATTCTTTCCAAGCAAGCCTTTGCTGTTCTACACTGACATTTTGCAGCCCCAGTACATAGGAAGCTGAGATATATAGCCAGTACAATTAGTGGATTACTATGGGAGTGGAATCTATTTTTTTTATTGTCCTACCTCTCATATTGGTGATTTGCAAATAAAAAATATTGTTATTCCTGAGGAAAAGCTAACTACTTTTTAACAGGAAAATTGTTCTTCCTCACTACTGAATCTGGGCACACAAAGATGATACAGAACAATAACAATAATGCATAGGTTCATTGGAGAAATGTCAATGCCTATTCAAGGACTTAAAGTTGTGAAGGATGGAGTGAAAGTACTGTGAGAGTTGGAATGAAATTTTTGTGAGAGGTATCTTAGCAAGATTGTCAGATTCAGTCATTGCGTACAGTTGCCATACTGGAGAAGGTATGGTTTAGACAAATTAAAATATGAATGTTGGTCTTTTGAGGTACATCAACATGTGGTGCTCCTGGGTTTGGGGACTGAGCATCAAACACACAGCTGCTTTTCTCTGAAGATGGATTTCTTGCCTGAAGGATATGCTATCTCAGAGGACTTGCAGAAGCACACCCTAAGGAACAGTGTCAGCATGTGGTGCACCTTGGACAACCTTCTCTTATACACTGTCAGCTATTTGAATTTCACTGTCCTGAAAAGGCAAGATGAAGCTGCAAGGAAGAGTTTTGGTGGAGGTAGCCCTCTGTGCAGCCTCAGAGTTGCTTCATTTATATCAATCAAGAATACATTTCCTGTACTCAAATCTATGATTTTGTTCTGTTTTCAGATTTCCTCATTAAACCTTCTTTAATTTTACTGTCAACATTTGTTATAGCTTTAAAAATATTCTCTGCTGAATTGAGATACCTCTATTTTCATGGAGATAAAAACTGATCAATAACTTAGAATCTAGGTGCTCCCTCTTTTCTTGATACTGTCTTTCATTGTCTGTGGTCACCACCTTAGTAAGGAGCTACCAAAACATTTAATAATTTTCATGTAATGGACCTATTTATGTTTTCATTTGAAATTTTGCATATTTTTGTAGTGATGGCAGAATAAGAAAAGCCATATCTTAGAACTGTTGTGAATAAAAAATATTGACTGTACTTTCTATTTTGCTTATTTGGCGTAATCTCTTTTAACCTAGAGCTCTCACAGAGGAGAAATTAAGAAAGGGAAGGAGAGAATGATAGGAGATTCCCAATTTTTGGACATCACAAGAAGTACAGCCTGGAAAGCAAGAGGTAATTGTTACAATTTTGACCTGCTACCTCAAAGCCTAGCCTATGAAAATATCAACACATTTGGAAAGCAGCTGATAGTAGTGCATTTTGTTACATGTCTCTATGTGGCCACCTATTTTATGTCACCAAACCTAGGGGGAAATTTAGGCTGTAAGTGAGACAAGAGAACCTGCTCAACTTTGTTTCCTCCTTTTGTTATTATGGTGCCCTGTGGCTTGGGCTCATAACTCTCTCTGTACCTCCTTAGCATTTATCTGTATAGTGACTGCCAGTTAGCCCTGGTATGTGTCAGGTGGCTATAAGAACTCCTGTGATGTTTAATTTTAGGTTTGTCTGGGATTACTGTGAAATGAAACTATTTTATATATATATATATATGTGTGTGTGTGTGTGTGTGTGTGTGTGTGTGTGTGTAAAGAATACCATATTTATATGTGTAGAGATGATCTCTAGGCCCTTTCTTTGAATGCTTCCTTTTTCATACACTTTATGGTATTATTTTTTCTTATATTTATAATATAGTTTTGTTGCTACTATTATTATTTTTCTTGTTTGGATTTTTTGGCTGTATTTGAATATACTTCATTTCATATGTTTCTTTTACTCCTATTTTGATTAGTGAATGTTATGTGTTACTTCAAGTTTTAAATTATATTTTAAATCTTTTATTGTTTGTGCTGCATTGTTTTGAGAATTATTATTTTTATTGCTTTCATATTTATTTGTATGTATTAATTATTTACTTTTCTTATCTTTTAATCTTTGATTTTTAAGTTCATGGCTGCTGTGGTCACTGTAGCAGGACTTCATCTTGGATAAGAGGGTATCAAGTCTATGTCCATATTGTATTATAAAGAAATTGTGTTTCTGAGATTAACCTTTGCAGCACTATTCCTACTGAACTTCATGTAGCCTGTGATATGCAGATACAATGAGTGACTCATTCTAAAACAACTGACTTTTGTGGTATACAAAGTAGCAGGGTAATGAAAACTGGTATCATATATATATGGAAGAGAGACAAATGGGGATGCTTGTTCTCTTTCAGTCCTAAAATCCGTGCCATTGTAAGGCTAGCAAGCAAATGGGTAATAACACAAGGAAAGACTAAGAGAGAAAAGAAAGACAAGGGTGGTAAAAGAGAAGTAAGAAGAATGAATGCTATTCAGGTCCTTTGACAAGATTCTTCTCATTATTCATGGAATGAGTGTATGGGTGGGATTATTAAATGATATGGCAGAGGAAACAGACTAAGGTTACCACCTTCAGATATACATTTGTGTGCTGTATCACTTCAAGATGTACCACTCATTTAACAAAAAATATGATTGGTACTTCTTTGAGTGAGGCAATGCACAACAGCTACCATCTCAATATTGGCTCTAAAGGAAAAGGAATGATTACCTATACATTACTTGAGTCTTAGAACCAACTACTTTTTGTTAATTAAACTCAGAGGACACTTTGGAGAACATTCTATATAATAAAATGTAAACAATTAAGTTCCCTAGGAATAGAGTCATCTGTAGGTTTTTAATTGCTTTGTATCCACGTTAAGAAGATAAGGCTGTTACCTTCAACGATGCTGTGTACAGTACCCCACTCAGTAAGGCATTGTTCTTCTGTGCTAATAAATGAACAGCGCCTTTCTGTGTAGCGTAATGTGCAACATGGACAACGATTTTGGTAGCATTGATAATGAGTTTCAGTTACAGGTCAGTAATGAACATTCAGTGTTGGGCAGTTTCCAATTACTGTCTTTTGTACCTCTTGAGAGATCAGCTTCAGAATCTGAGGGTTTCTAGGCAAATATATCTTGTATTTTCAAGTTGTTATTACTTTTAACCCACAAAAGGACTAACCATATGGAATGCAAGATTTAAGACTCTCTTTTACATTTTAGTCATTTAGTTTTGTGTAATTCAGACATCATTTACAGCTTTTCAAACTATAAAAATTTATGCCTGTATGCTTTCCGAACAATATTTGTTTCTTATGCAAGTGACTGTTACTTTTTCCCTCAAAGTAAAAACACGTTCAGATTTTTTCCAGTATTCTTGTGAGCTTTTAATAACATCATATCTATCATTATCTGTTAAAATCATATCATCATAGGTTAAAATACTGATAGAGGCAGAGATAAATGGAACCATCAGATTGTCCTATTTTGTTACATTTCTGTCTTTGGAAATGTGAGGTATCAGGCTTTCCTCTTGCTGGTAAACTACTTTATATCACAAGTCTTCTCTTATATTACTTATTATTTCAAATTTAATATCTTTATTTAATATATGTATATGTATGTATTATATACCTCCCAATGTCTCTCTTCAAAAGAATTCTCAGAATCAGTTTTCCAAATTTTATGTCACACTTATCCTTATTCTGATATTGGTCTATGCATTTCCTTCAATATGTTTCAGGTTCAGTTTGCTGAGGGAAGTTCAGGCAACTAAGAGCATGTGTCGCAGCAAGGAAAATGTTAGATTATACTGATAACCATCATGCATCAAAGGAATAACCCAAGAAACCAAAGAACTTGGAACAATATATGGGCAAATTTAGACTATAAGATTTTCTATTCCACTAATCTTTCTTGATGACTCAGATGGGATTTTCTTCACTCCAGACTGTGAGTAGGAAAAGGGGTATCCATTCTCTCCATTATGACATAAATTATCATATTCTTTGCTTCAGAGATCCTGCATGTGCATCATTCTCATTTTATTGCTCAGGATTCGAGAATCTTTAAGTGCTAAGGTATGAAACAAACAAACAAACAAAAAACATGTCTCTTCATGGTTGACCACATATATGCTCTTATTTTACACCTTAATGTGTCATATATATGTTAGTATGGAGTTGAGTGCCCTTATAGCCCTTGTTGAAATCTGGAGATACATATGACAGAAACACAGCAATAGCACTTGATAAAAATGCCTTAAAGCCACAGGTAAGGGTTTCACTCATTTAACAACAGAAATAAAAATCAACATCAAGAATAACTGACCTAAGTTAATATTACATTTTTGTGGGTTGTTAATCTGTCTGCTGAGGGGTACTAGAGAATATAATTCATGCAGCCTATTAATGTAGATATGGAAAGAGTTATAAGAAGGTAGTACTTATTTGCAATTACAGGACTTGACATTTGAAAGTAGAAGGATCAGGAGTCAAAGGAGTTTGAGACTAGCCTGGGATACATGATGAGATCCTATCAAAAAATATATATCTAAGTAATCAAACTCTATAAAAAACGATACATAAGTAAAATGATTACTTCAAGCTTTATATATATGGTAACAAATCCCACTTTCTTCTTAGTACCTGTAATGTAAAAATCAAAGATCATCCAAATTATGTTGAAATTATAAATATCTCAATAAGACATTTCATTTATTCTTTTAAAATAGATGTTAAACTTGTTATGAATTAATAGCAAAAATTATAGATATTTGCCAAATAAAATATGAAGAACCTAGTACAAAGAAGAGTAAAATGAGTAGCAATACTTGCTTCTTAGAGATTTACCTGCTTTGTCTAATTCTGTTAGTTCACGTGGGCTCTTTCACTCTAAGGTCTAAATAGGGAAGAAAATTTTTGTCATCTTTTGTTGTGGAACACAATACCACCACAATCTTTATCCTGATACCGTCTCGCTCTTCTTAACATCTCTGTTTCCAGGTTTGTGTATTATTCTGTACTTTTGGGGTTGAACTATGGAGATCAATGAAGCCAGCGTGGGACTATTGCATTAAGAAAGTTTGAGTGATAGCCAGACGGTGGTGGTGCATGCCTTTAATCCCAGCACTCGGGAGGCAGAGCCAGGTGGATCTCTGTGAGTTTGAGGTCAGCCTAGTCTACAGAGCGAGATCCAGGACAGGCACAAAAACTACACAGAGAAACTCTGTCTTGAAAAAAAAAAAAACAGAAAGAAAAGGAAAAAAAAAGAAAGTTTGGGTAAGTAGTTAATCTTTTCTGCTTATGCAATGGCTTTGAATGATTACAAACTTCCTTTTAATGATAAAGCCACAGCCACTTTATAAACAATAAGATAACTAAAATAATCGGCTTGCATTTGAGGAAGAACAAAAGTGAAAATTTCTATCCTAAGTTAACCAGAAACTTTATATACTAAACAATCACTTAGGAAAGAACGAAAAAGGCAAGACAGTAGCAGTGCATTGTGCACAGCTCCTTAACATAAATCTTGTTGTCCATGTAAAAATAAAGACTTCATGAAAACATGAAGGAACACTGTAAGGACTGAGTAATATTTTAGTGGGTCTGGCACATTAAGCAATACTGTTTGCAGTGCTTTTCACAAGAAGGTGTCTTTCATGTGAATTAGAATATGAATGGCCTTTGTTGTGAGGAGTAATGTACAACACGTAATGCCTATTGGTGTCCCTGAGGATGAGGCTGTAGACATTCTAATTAGAAAATAATAGTCTTCAAAAAAAGATAATGTGGATTGGGTATTTGAGAAGTGTGAGTGTTCTTTCATACCTCAAGCCATATAAAGATACTAATACAATCTTAGGCCTTGATGTAAAACCATTAAAACATCAAAAATAATAGGAGAAAACATCTGAACTTGAAGAAAACATTATTAAAGGAAAATCTTTCCCTGATGCCTAGCTTACAAAGTGTCAGATGCTGTGGTCTTAAGCAGTGCTGGATCCAGCATGCTATAGTGTCAACTACCAAAAGATATGCTTATACAGGTGCAATAAAGGCATGACTATTATGGGATAACTGAATGTTTTCTAATAGATTTGAGGCCTGTTCCACAGGAGAGAATTTCATTCCTGGTACTGTAATCCTGGTAAAATACCATAATTTGTGAGATTACGGGTCCAAGAGGGGCATGTAATTGTTACTGCTTTGTTAAATTGACATGCTGTCAAACTGATTTCTGAATATTTATATTTATACCCATAGATTTATGACTCTCTAAACTTTATTCAGACAATCTTTTCAAAGTGAGTAGCATTAAGTCAGAGAATCACAACTGATCAAAGAGTTAAATACAAGTAATTTTGAATACTAAGCTGTAGAAAGGCCATCTGTATCAATTTCCTCCAAAACAAGGCTTGGGGAACATTGCAAATGCTAATGGATATGAAATTTGGATGTCTGCACATAACATGGGCTATTGCATACATCCAGTCACAGAAGCTATGATTCCATACACAAGGCCTTCACAAGATCAACCTAGATAAAAAAAAAAATTCCAGTATGGAGGTGGGAGGAACCTCTGGAAGCCTATCCTTAGTAGAGAAACTACTGCAGTTGATGGCCACTGAGAGACGGAAAGTCACTCTTCTTTGGAGGTATAGCTGCTAGTATGATAGCCATTCTCTAATGGGTAGTCCCATACCCACGTATGTATGGGTAGCATTGATTTGACTCATGGGGTTATTGATAACAACAAAGAAGAGGACATGCAGTTGGGAGGAAGATAGGATAGAGGAACCTAGGGGAAGGGAGGTGGTAGTTGATGGATATTAAACACATTGTATAAATGCATGGAATTTTCAAATAATTAATTTAAAAATTTAAAAGATGATATTAAAACTAATTAAAATATTGATTAAATTAGACATTGGAAAAATTGACATTTTTCTTCTTTTAATAGCTTTACAATGAAAATTCAAATTATACAGTATTAAAAATGGTCATAAGGCGATAAATAACCTGCATCAGTTAAAATCACATAGCCCTTACTAGTTATTCATACCCTGATTTTAATAAAAGTTTAATGTGTATCCTTCAGTAAAGTATGTTTCATAAACATACATTCAGTCTTTTATTTTACCTTTTATATTGCTAGCACATGAAACTATTTGATGCCTACATTAATAGCTCTCTAAACAATACATATTTCAGGGCTGGAGAGATGGCTCAGCAGTTAAGAGCACTGACTGCTCTTCCAGAGGACCCAGGTTCAACTCCCAGCACCCATATAGCATATCAGAGCTACTTGTAACTCCAGTTCCTTGGGATCAGGCAACTTCACACAGACATACATGTAGGCTACACACCAATGCATGTTAAAAAATACATGTTTCTGTCAGATTACTCTCCAAAATGTATTAGGTAGCTCAAAAAATACTTTTCAAACATGACTTTATTATAGTCATTCTTTTTAGATTCATTTTGCATTTTGAATATAAATGTTGTTGAATTTATCATATATTTAAATGTTATAAAGTTTATTCTGTCTTTTGAAAAAAATCCTATCATATTAATATTCAGTTTTTAAAGTTTTTATGCTGGCTTCTGTTCTATAGTAGGTTGCTAGTTAAGAGCACACGTATTAGCCTGTTTAATCTACTAAAAACCCTGTACAGATGGTCCTAACTTTTGTTTCAAGGAAGTAGATGAATAATAGAGGTGCGGTAAGTAAGTTGCTTCATACTTAGAACCAATAAATTTATTTCAACTCATATATGCAGATAAAGATAAAGGATACCGAAGCCCATACTTTTCCTATGAAGCAAAAGCCATAGGTGAATCAGGTATCAGGATGCCTGTTCTTGCTTCACCAGGCTTTCCTTCTAGGCTGAACCATAGTCAGCAGAGTAGAAATGAACTAAGATTTTCCTTCAAAAGCACTAGGCCCCAGCTAGCATGGCAGGAGCAGACAAGCTGGCCGGGCCACTTTATTACTTGCTATTTCTTTTCTGACTTTTACCACATGCTTAGCTCTAGATGCCAAAAGCACAGAGGCCTGAACTAAAAAGCATTTTGAGGCTTGTCCTAATATAAGGTGAGCCACTGTTACTTGTGAAATACTGAATTGAGTAAAAGAATTTGAAAGGGCAGACCAGGATTGCTAATTTGGAAAATTAGTTCTCTTACCCTGAATGGAGGAGAAAAATCCCCAGTGCAACAAGGTGAGTTACTAAAGAGGATCCAGTGGAAATCAGAATAATTACAACTCATTAGTCTAGTAATGAGTATTTGGATTGCATGCTTCCTTAAGTGGCTGTGTCATAATTTCTAAATGGAAACTTACAGTTATCAATGATAAAAGCTGCAGACTCTAACAATAATAAAAGATTATAAAGAATATTCTCATTTTATTTCTTCTTTCTTTTCTAAGCTTGAATGGCCCATTTTTACTATGGTCACAGTTAATGGCTACATATAGCGGTCTCCTCTGAGATTGAAACATTCCACCTCCCAGGTAAGCTCCTTAAGACAGAAGGTAAACAACTCAAAAGAGCTTCAGGATATCCCTGAAACTGACCAGATTCATTTGGTTCTCTCCCTCCCCAACACTATATAAATAGAGATGACTGCTGAGGGTCACTCTCAGATAAGTCAAGCTTCAAAGAAGACTCTCAGACAGGCAGCAGCAAAGAAGACTATGAGACTAGTCTGCCTGTTTGGAAGAAGGAGAAACCAGCTGAGCTGCCTGGAAGAGGTTTAGACCAGAGTCACTTGAAAAGGAAGCTCTAGTGAGCTGTCTGAAGGCTGTGTATTATGCTCCAGGTTCCCAGCTTTTGTGAGCTGTCTTCTGTGCTGGGACAGGTTTGGTGATGCAACTGTCTTTGAGTATTTCTGCTTCTGTAGGTAACCCCTAACCCACATTTCTGTAAGTTCTCTCAATAAAAGTTAAGGGTCACAAAACTGGGCTTTGGTGGTATCCTTGCTTTGGTCTGTTGTAGGCTTCCTATTTGGGGTAGACATATGTCTAGGAAAAGTCATAATTGAGATAATTGAGGAGGAGTGAGTGCATGGTCCCACCTATAGGGAGCAAGAATGCAACTGAGGATGGGCAGTCTGAGGAGTGAGCCTCAGTGGAGGAAATGCTAATACAGTTGTCCTTTCCTGTATGGTGTGTGTTAATGTGTGTTGTGTAATGACAGCAGTTGCATGGTTCTTGTTGTGAGTATGTGAGATGCATAACTAAGACTGAGCCATCAGAGTTAGGTATGTCTGTGAGAGGAATCCAAGAATGGCAGTCTTTGTGTATGTGGTATGGGGTGGCATGCTTGTATTCTTGATAAGTGGGCTATATCATGTGAATATGGAGATGCCCTGAAAACAGTTAAAATTTTAAAAGAAGTTTTTTTGTCTTTGAAATTAGCACACAAGTGTCAAGATTGTCAATAAGCAGCAACAGAGGTTATCTGGCTACCACTGTTGTGTACAGTTAGAAATGAATCTGAGACTGAGACAAGTCTTGGGTACATAAGTACCCAAGAAGGAACTTATTTATATACAGGAACAATTGCAATAAAAAGGAGACATAGCTAGAGCATCCTCAGGGGTAGTCTCTGATTTATCAAGCAAATTATATAAACAAGAGAATGGGAGAAAGGTAGTAAAAATGATATAAAACACCAATCAAGACTTATCTTTAGTAGAAAATTAGGGGAAATTTGTGGTCAAATGTACGAATGGGGTCTTTACAGTAGTCCAGAACAAGAAACTGAGGGAAATCAGGAAATACCCAACACTAAAATTAGGAAAGACTTTTAAACAAGCAATGAAAGAGCCTGTCTCAGCTTGACTTGTGAGGTTGTGGGACATGCGTGAGATGGGTTCAGTCTGGCTGCTATGGAGGAGGGAAAACTGAGTAATATAACTAGCCCCCCCTCCTTAAGGCAAAGGCTGCATAACTGAGACCATATGAGAGAAACTGGTCCCTGATAGACTGGCATATCAAAACCGTTAGGAGCACTTGGCTATCACCATCTGAAGACCCCACAAATAACAGGGGCTGGAAGACTGTAGAGGAGGGTCAGATACTATTGAGGGAACCAGGAAAAAAGGGTGCTGTGTTCTAGTCCAGTTCACTAGACTGGATAGAAACATGTTCACACAGGAGTTAAGGAAAAGGCTGACCCAACAAAGACCTTGAGGATGGCATGGAGCTTTAGTGATTTTGCTGAGTCCACTGGCAAGATTTTCATAAAGAAGGGAAGGGTTTGTCAGATCTCAGTGACTTAGACAAGCATTTAAAGAGTGTCTGTAGTTGTAACTTTGTAGCTAAAAAAGAAACACACTATCCAAGTAAAGAGAAAAGCCGAAGAGGTCAGAGCTAAGAGCCTTAACTGCTTTCAGTTCGCTAGTCACTCCCTGAAGCAACGACTCTCAGCTCAAAAGGGGGGTTGTCCTTTTATAGAATTCTGTTCTGCCTTCTCATTGGTTGTAAGCCCAACTGCCTAACTGCCTCATCACTACTTGTTCGCCAGACCCTGGCTATGGCTTGTTAATAGCTCTGACCCCTAGGCAACTTTATTTATTAAAATATAACATTTTAATACAAAAGAAAATATCACCACAAGTGTCTGTAAAGTGAGAGAGCAACCCAGAGGAGATAGTGAAAATCTAAACCTGAAGAAGAGAGCTGTCTGTGTTACTGGAAGACAAATGTGACAAGATTGGTGTTGAGCTGAATTTCCTAAGGGAAAAAATGATAGAAAACCAAACTGTAGCTAGAGTTTTCCTACCGGGCCCACAGTCAGGACAAATCTCTCTCACCTGCCAGTCCCACAGCCGCTCAGACCCAACCAAGTAAACACAGAGACTTATATTGCTTACAAACTGTATGGCCGTGGCAGGCTTCTTGCTAACTGTCCTTATATCTTAAATTAATCCATTTCTATAAATCTATACCTTGCCACATGGCTTGTGGCTTACCGGCATCTTCACATGCTGTTTGTCATGGCGTCGGCTGGCAGTGTCTCCTCAGCCTTCCACTTCCCAGAATTCTCTCCTCCTTGTCCCGCCTATACTTCTTCCTGCCCAACCACTGGCCAATCAGTGTTTTATTTATTGACCAATAAGCAACATGTTTGACATACAGACCATCCCACAGCACCAAACTGTGTGCTAAGGGGTTTCTGGAAGGCTTTAACGCCTGAAGAGCAAGCAGTTCACAGAAGACACCTATGATATAATAATACAGGTGAAGACAATAAAGCCAAGCCTGCCCCAGGACTGGGTAATTATCCCCCCAGGACTAAGGAGAGTACATTTATCTCTAGAAAAATGTTATGCTGAGGGTGGATATGGTTGGCCCAGCTAGAAACTCCACCAGTAGCCAGGTATGGTGGATGGAAAGGCAAAAGCTACAGCTACAAACACAGTTCCAGCCCAGGGCCACCATGACCCAGGGAGTCACCTGTGCAGCTGGGGAGAGCAGCCACATTCCCTCTTGGCTCTGGGTAGGTCTGACCAAATTAAGCCAGATACACTTAGTTCATTAAGCATGGAGAAATGTAAGGAGGCTTCACGGAAGAGCTCCAGTATATGGAAATGTAATGGCTAAAGGAGAATGGCTGAGTATTACAGACAGCTAATTAAGATAGCACATGCTACCCATGCTTTGTATCTAACATTGATCTGTGGAAGAAGCTATTGACACAAATGGATTATTAGACCTTGGTTGTCTTCTGGTGAACCTCTGGGATCACCTGACACACAGTGAGGACCGATGACAACAGACTTTTAACATCTTTCGTCAAGTTTATCTTTGTAACCCCACTATTTGTAATAGGATGTGTGTTCAGGATGTTGCCTTACCCTGCCTTACCTGCTGTATAGGTGGCATCATGCTAACTTCTGAGTGTTTTGCAGATTTGGAAAGTCATTGGACAACCAGGTACATTTAAAGAAACAAGGATGGGAGATCAATTTGTACAAGGTGAAATGGCCAGACATGGCTGTAAAATTCTTGGGGTATTATGGTCTGATAAGATGCATATAATACCTGACAAAATATTGACAAAATTCTGTTCCTATACATGCAAAAGAGCTACAGAATTTTTGAGGGGCTCTTGGTGTTAAGTCTCTAAGGTAGGGTCCCCAAAATGGCAGTGCTGGTAGCAATATTTTAGGGTAATGACCTGGGTCCCACATGGGCTTGGCTTTTCTAGAAGGCTTGATTTTTCTGAGAAACAGAAACTGGAAACATTTCTCAGAAAGGTCTAACAGCTGGCTGAGCACTCCTGAACACAGCAGTCACACCTGGATGCTCCTAAGCACAGCAGTGTGCTAGTACCCAAATGCCTCTGACCACAAAAGACAAGAATCTAGAGTTCCCATGGGTACATACCTGGCCATTCCAGATTCAGTGTTGCCCCGTTTGTAGCCCAACAAACTTTCCCATTTGGACTGCTGTTCTCTACTATCTGAGGCAGCCTAGAAGTTTTGCATTAAAGCTACTATTTTTTAATGACGAAGTTTAGCTTTTGGGTGATTTCTTGATGTGTCTTTTATACTTGATGAAATAACCCATTAGAGATTCCTGGGTCTTCCTTTGGGGATCTGGTCCCTCCTTTAAGTGAACCAAAAAGCGCTAATTCAGCCCTCCTGTGGTATGGGTCAATTGCCTCTACTGGCCTCTACCATCCACTCATTCTGACTATAACATGTAGTCTGTCTCTTCATCTATTTCTCTCCTCTACCTACTCTACCTCCTAGTCTCTCCTCACCTACTTGAGTAAGTGCCCTGAGGAGCTGTCTGAATAACCTCTACCTTTCTACAAAGTCATACTGGTACAACTGCTATCTCCCAATGCCCTCCTAGGCACCAATCACCTGGTCAAGGACACCTGTCTCTAAAGATCTGGGCATTATACTGAGGAGTCTCAATCCACTTGGGGATGCCCTCTGGGATGAGTTTGTGTCATAAAGTACTTGCTCACCCTTCCTATATTTCACTGTTTTAACCTTTTTTATTCTTATGATCTGTAACCCATATCCCTAGGTGCTTATATACATCATTGGTCTTCTTCTAGCGGGTCTCCTAGTCACAGTCCCCAGCGATGACTACAGAGAAAGACTTTTTGCTCTGATATTGGGATTCCTTTTCAGACACCCCCTCCTCAGGACTCATTCTCAGTGACCATGGGGTCCTCCCATTCTAAGTCAGATGCTGCCACTCCTCTTGCCTGTCTTCTCAAGTTTCTTTCTTCTCTTGGATTCTGTGAAGCCATTAAGCACCTTATCTTCTACTGCAACACAGCCTGACCTCTGTACAAGCTTGACATCAGTCTCAGTGGCCAGAAAATGGCACATTTGATCTTCAAATTTTCATGGATCTTAACAACTTCTGCCAAGGCACTGATAAGTTGTCCAATGTCCCCTGCATTCAATCCTTCTTTGCTCTTTGTTCCCACACTACCCTTTAAGCCTCTTGCCACACAAATCAAATTCTCCTGAAAAAAGCTAAAGCTCCTTTCCAGGATAACCATATTCACAAGCCCATGGGTCCCTCTGCTTTGCTTTAGATACAGAGGACCTGGACCTAACCTACCACTGGCATAATCAAGTTCTCCAGAATGACCAACATCCCCAAAATCTCCTCAGTCTCTTCAACCTTCTTCTTCTACTTCTTCTTCTTCTTCTTCTTCTTCTTCTTCTTCTTCTTCTTCTTCTTCTTCTTCTTCTTCTCCTCTTCCTCTTCCTCTTCCTCTTCCTCTTCCTCTTCCTCTTCCTCTTCCTTGTCCTCCTCCTGTAGCTAGAGTTTTCCTGCCTGGCCCACAGTCAGGACAAATCTCTCTCACCTGCCAGTCCCACAGCTGCTCAGACCCAACCAAGTAAACACAGAGACTTATATTGCTTACAAACTGTATGGCCATGGCAGGCTTCTTGCTAACTGTTCTTATATCTTAAATTAATCCATTTCTATAAATCTATACCTTGCCACATGGCTCGTGGCTTACCGGCATCTTTACATGCTGCTTGTCCTGGCGGTGGCTGGCAGCGTCTGGCAGCATCTCCTTCCACCTTCCTGCTCTTTTTATTCTCTCTGTTAGTCCCGCCTATACTTCCTGCCTAGCCACTGGCCAATCAGTCTTT
>CABHPH010139891.1:0-15071 GCA_902168325.1 Peromyscus nudipes
TGTGTGTGTGTGTGTGTGTGTGTGTGTGTGTGTGTGTGTGTGTGTGTATAACTACTAGGTACTACTGATGCTTCCAACCATGGTAGTCCTAAAGTAAAATGATTAATGAAAACATGCACTTTAATGTGTGGCAGAGAGAAGCAGTTCTTAAGTATGTAAGTCAGCAACTAAAAGTAAATAGACGATAGATAGGAACAAGAGTGCATGAGGGACCACATGTAAAGTAAACTCAGATATCTAAACATTACTTATAAGTCAAAACGGTTATGATAATTTCCTTTATTCCCTTATTTTTTCATCTGCTCATTAATATTAGGTGTACATGAAATTCTAATTAACTGTCATCTAAATTTACTTCTACATGTATTAATTAAGCCCTATGATATAGAAAGTATTGTGTGAATTAGAAATTATTAGTAAAATGATGAAAACTTTACATTGTCCTTCAAGGAGGTGACTGTCATCCACACAGTTTAACGTAACATACAGACAGCTATTTACAAGGCCAAAATAGCTACACATGAAACGTTATGGAAGGTTAAGGCAGTTTGGAGAAAGGAAAAGTATATGGAAAGGGAGTATTAAAAGCCAAAATATGAAAATGTGAAACGATCCTTGAGCATCCTGGCTGAAAAATAAGGACAGACATACAAGTCTAGTGTGAACCTAATTTGAGGAAGGAACAGTAACTCCAAGGGAAATGGATGATACGTTAAATACTAATTGAGTGATTACAAACCACAACTCTCCAGCCTCTTGCACATGGGGACACAACATTCAATGACTAACAGAATACTGACTTGTTTCCTAAAAAGTAACCCTTTAGACCTACAGGACAACAGCCTATCAAAGAGACCAACATAATCTTTAAAAGTAACCAAAGTTCACACCACCAATTTTACATATGAAGAAAGAAGTCCCAGAGACATTAAACTTGCCGAAAACACAAGCTTAGTTGATAGGAAACTGAAACCAAAAATGCCCCAATTCCCACCTCAATAGTCTCACCACTGTAACAGATTCTAATGTATCAAACAACTAATTATTTATAAGAATAAGATCTATACAAGCCAACTGTGATGGCTATTCTTGGTTATCAACTTGTCTATATCTGGAATTAACTAAAACCCAAAAATGGAGGGCTCAGCTGTTGAGCGACTTCGCTTAATTTGAAGTAGGAAGATCCTCTTCTAATCCTGATCTTGATTTAGGTAGGAAGACACACCTTTAATCCAGAACATCTGAGCTGGGAAAAGCCACCTCTAATCTGGGCCACACCTTCCGCTGGAAGCCTGTATAAGGATATGGAAGGAGGAAGCTTTTGCTCTTTGCCTACTTGCCCTTGCTCTTGCTAGCAAGTCCACACTTTCACTGGCATCAGAGCCTACTTCTTCAGGATTCCCGTGTATACTGACGACCAGCTGAGACATCCACAGCCTTGTAGACTGCAGCTACTGGATTCTTGGACTTTCTATTCGTAGGCTGCCATTGTTGGATTAGCTGGACTGCAGCCTGTAAGTCATTCTAATAAATTCCCTTTCTATATATAGGGATTCACTCTGAGTTTTGTCACTCCAGAGAACCCTAACACATCAATATTTGTGCAATTCAATTTCTTAATCAATTTGATACTTAACACATATACACATACACACTCAATCCCTCTCTCTCTCTCTCTCTCTCTCTCTCTCTCTCTCTCTCTCCCCCTCCTCCCCAAGAAAACAATCAGTAAGCTCCAAAGTGTACTAAACAACAAACAGTATAGTTTCATAGTAAAAGATCAGGGAACAAATACAAACTACTGATGAGAAGAAAGGCTATTAAAAACAATTTAAAATGCCCATTCTTAGAAAAATATACAAAGAAAAAGATTGTAAGTTCTTCAGTTACAGTTTCCACTGCTGTGTCCAAGCATCTGGACAAGAAGGAACTTGAGCATCCAGCTTTAGTAGGGATACAGGCTACCATGGCAGGGAAGACATTAGGAGACAGCAGCATAAGGCAGATAGTCACACCGTATCCACACTCAGGAAGCAGAGAGGTCAGGAAGTCAGGCCCATCCCACTGACTCACTTCCTAGGATCCACCTCCCAGAGATTTTACAGCCTCCCTAACAGCTCCACCAGCTAGGGATCAAGTGTCCAAACACAATAGGGGAAATTTCACACTCAAACCACAACACCATCACTAATGAAGGGAGAGGGGCTGCCTTCACATATATGTGTCTGAGTCTCAATTTCCAAGCTTTACAGGTCCTCCCTGCTCACTTTCTAAAGCTTACCCCAGCTTTACTGAAAACCTGTCAATCAACAGCATCCACTCACAGCTCTATTTAGGAACCCTTCTATAAATACTTGACCATTTCACAAAAGGACTGACCTAACTTAATCACTGTGTGCCATTTATATATTACATTGAAAAGGTCACTATTAACAATGAACAAAGCAAGTGATAAAAGTAAAAAGTCATAAAATCTACTATAAGCTACATCACAGAACTCAGTAACCAGGAACAACAGTATCCACCAGGTCAGGCTGTCACCAGGAAAAGGAACTGAAAACTGGGCAGGTTCACTGGATAAGCTCCTGTACATTCCTGCCCAATGGGCCACCAGGGAGAGGAATTACAGTCAGTTCCTTGTGCCATCTTTGTTTCCAGACCCCAGAGAGCTGGTGCTATTAAAACTGCCACCAATGCACTCACCTGTGCCTTCTCCATCAGAGATGCTAGAACAGTAAAATATCACAAAGCCCTCTCCACTAAACTGCAAAAAGACATCTGAATATATTTTATTGACAGGCAAATACTGAAGGGCTACATTTCTGCATAAAAACAGATTAATAATATTTCCTTGCTAGTTGTATCTTCAAATAATGCCACTTTAAAACACAAGCTTAATCAGCTCACAAAATTTTCAAGAAGGTAATTTAAAAAAAAAGAAAGAAAAATCTTCCTTGGAATAGTCTTCCCCAGGGAAAAGCATACCAATTGTTGATCCAATAGCAAATAGTCAGTCCTGAAAACACACATACAAGTAACATTATACAGACAAAGCTTGTATTTATGTATTTAGGAATAGATATGCATATACATAAATGTATGTAACAATAATTAACAAAAATAGAGGCCATTAATTTTCAAGAAAGCAAGGAGGGGTATATGGGAGGGTTTAGAGCAGTGGTTCTCAACCTGTGGGTCATTGAACCCCCAAAGGGGTCACACAAAGCGGGTAACAAAAATAATTTTATGGTTGGGGGTCACCACAATATGAGGAATGGTATTAAAGGATCGTAACACTGGGAAGGTTGAGAACCTCTGCTTTAGAGGAAAGAAAGAGAAGAGGAAATGATGTAATTATATTTTAATCTCAAAAAAATAATAGAAATTGTTTTTTAAATGTTTCCCTTAGTTAGCAAAAAGGCTCATAAGAAAATGCACTTGCCACCAGTCCTGACGAATCTAGTTTGACCCCTGCAAGCCATATGGTAAGAGAGAACCAATTCCCAGACGTCATCCTCTGACCTCCATAAAGCACTATGACCATGGTACATGAATGCCCACACAAATACACATGGATGGATAGATGGATGGATAGATGGGTAGATAAGACAGACAGGATACGTAAATGATACATACATAGATGGTAAGTAGGTAGATAGGTAGGCAGGTAGATAGATAGACAGATGATAGGTAGATAGATGATAGACAGATACGATAGATGACAGCTGATAAAATTTCCTTTTTCATATAAAAAAGGATAGAATTCTTAGCATTACTTAGCTGACAACCCTTCAAAAATAAGCACTTAAAATTAGATGGAAAATTATACAGTCACAGAGCTTTAGGGCCACTGCCACAACAGCCTTCAGCTCATGTTCAGAAACAGACATGTCCAAACGAGCTCAAAACTTTCAAAACTCTGAATTGGCCAAAGACTGGGATAAAAGACAGGCTATCATTTCAATCTCATTTGTTAGACCCAGATAGCGGGTCTCCGTTAAAATACCCTTTCTCACCAGTATGGTCAAAACAGAGCCAGCTTGCCCTGATCTATTCTCTGATAGCCAGGAAAATCCACGTCTACCGGCTGGCAGACACATGCATGAAAAGGCCAAGGCACACTGTGGAAGGCTGCCCTGCTACAAAAAGCAGCCATAACTTAGCTTCAGCTGACTGTTTGCATGAGGACAGGCGAGGCAGCTGTTGTCAGATCCGATTTTTAACCTTCGTGTTTTTGTAAAGCAATATACAAGCCAAAGAAAACAGACTTCAGCTGGCATGAGGAATGTCCACTCTGGGCTTATTTAAGTTAGCCACCTATCTGCTCCTGTTCACCTTCAAGCTGTTTTGAGATGCAGTGTGATACTGTGAGGACTTCACAAACACTTAACAGTCACAGGCAGCCTTTTTAGGTAAAGGTAGACTAAGGTATCTTTTATGCTGTTTTGTATAGTATGGGAGCACAAAAACACAAAAAACACAATCAGACCTGCAACTAATGTTCCTACCAGAGTGGCTGTCAGGCTGAAGATGTCAGATCATTTATTATCATGAGTGGTCAAAATAGTCCACAATTCAACAGCTAGGCAGACACACAGACAGACAGATATGGGGGGGGGGGGGACTTTAAACAGCCAGGTTACCTCTAATGGTCCAGAAACTGAACCTAAAAAGAAAAACTAGTTTTTCTTCCCCTCCAATCCCCTCCACTCATTGGGATAATGGATGTCTACTTAAGCGGAAACTGAAAGGTGAACTTCTAAAATAACAGCAGAGTCTAGTATTACACACTGACAGCGTAGGCTATGGCATATGAAAACTCTTTTAAAATGTCAATGGGAAGAAAAGAGTAAAACAATCCTCCAAGTAACAGGGGCTCCATCAAGCAAGACACCAGAGCTATATGCAAAAGGAGACAATAGCCTTGTCTCTGAATTAAATGCTTCATGTGGTATCTGTTGTTGTTTTGTTGTTCTGGTGTGTGTGTGTGTGTGTGTGTGTGTGTGTGTGTGTGTGTGTGTTGGGGGGGTTTCTAACCTATATCCATTATTTGCTGCCACAATGAGTTACTAGTTACTATATGATATGCAGATCAAATTGCAAATTTAATATGTAAATTCTGGCTGAACACAAAGAAGTAACTAAATTCCAATTATCCAAAATACTGTGGGTACAGTAGAGATACAAAAATTCAAAAGTCATTTATGCTCACACTGGAACCACATAAAACATTGAAGATGCAGAAAGCAGCTGTTATAGAATATTATTTTAAGATGTGTTACATTGTTTTGCACTGTGGATGGACTATTTGTTTAATGATGCAAAGATGTGTTGCATTCTTTTATGTTATATTTGTTTAGCTCTGTGAAGCTGTGTTACTTTGCCTGCCTAAAACACCTGATGGTCTAATAAAGAACTGAACAGCCAATAGCAAGGCAAGAGAAAGGACAGGCAGGGATGACAGGCAGAGAGAATAAATAGAAGGAGAAATCTGGGAAGAAAATATCAAGGAGCAAGAAAGGAGAAGGAGAGGAGGACATCAGGGTTCAGCCACCCAGTAACACGGCCAGACACAGAATAAGAAGATAAGGTATACAGACAGAGAAAGGTAAAAGCCCAGAGGCAAAAGGAAGATAGGATAAGTTAAGAAAAGCTAGCTAGAAATAAGGTAAGCTAAGGCCGGGCATCCATAAGTAAGAATAAGACTCTGTGTGTGATTTATTTGGGAGCTGGGTGGTGGGCCCCCAAAGAGCAAAGAGTAAAAAGATTAAAAAAGAAAAAAACCAACCAACTACAAGCAGTGGGTCCCATTTGCCCTGACACAGTACCAAGAGAAGCCTGGGAGAGCCAGAGAGATCTGAGAACATGACCTTTCAACTCAGAGCAGCTGTACCAGCAATTGACTCCATAAGCATTCCTTTTCTTTCTAATTGATATTTGTAATGTAAGAAATAAAGCTTGCCTGAAGATCAGAGGACAGAGCCAGCCACAGAGTTACACATAGGCAGTGGTGGCGCACACCTTTAATCCTAGGACTCGGGAGGCAGAGATCCAGAGGATCTCTGTAAACTCAAGGCCACCCTGGATTACATGAGATTGATCCAGTCTAGGAGAGAAACAGAGCCAGGCAGTGGTGGCACACATCTTTAACCCCAGTATTTGGGAGGCACACATGCCATTAATTCCAACACTAGGAAAATGGTTGGCCGGAGAAAGGCATGTAAGGCATGAGGAGCAGGAACTAGAGCCTTTCAGCTGAGGACTCAGAGGCATTCAGTCCGAGGATTCATGGAGTTGGCAAGGTAAGAAATGGCTGTGGCTTGTTCCTTTGTTTCTCTGATCTTTCAGCATTTACCCCATATCTGGCTCCGGGTTTCTACTATAAGACCATTTAGGATTCATGCAACATCTAATTTTCTATTATTTAATTTCCATTCATGCATATATGTCCTGTGATGGTCTGCTTTTGTCTGAATATTGCTGTTAGGTTTTAGGATTGCTATGTATGTTTCTTCACCCAGTGTTGATACTCTGACCCGCCCCTTGGGGCTGCCCTGCGTCTTAAGGAAAAACTCTGCCCTTCCCTCTCTCTCCCCTTATGCTTTTCCTCCCTGCCCCCTCCTCTCTGTCTCCCTCTTTCTGTCTCTCTGCCTCTTTATCTCTATAATAAACTCACCATGTGAGTACAGTGTCTGGGTTGTATATGACTGGCCACCGCGGCCACGGCCATGCCCGCATGGAGTGGATTGCCAGCCCAGCATGGCAGCATGGTTCCCTACACATGCGGGATACCCCCGGGGTCCCCCCCTCCCCCACGCAATAAATCATAACACCCAGTCTACTACAAGGCATTTATTCTGTCTTTCACCCACATCTCTTATATTTCCCCTCTTCTTCCTAAATCTCTTTCTTGCCTCCTACTTTTTTTCACTTCTTAGCTATAACCTTCACAGCTTTAATAATCTCTAAAAGTGGTGGGCCCTAACAGTATCTCAACCTTTCCCTCTCAAATACTTTGCCCATCTCAATGATTTTTTTTTCTTTCCAAAGTAGATCTAATACTTACCCCTAACCTCACCTTCCCTGACAATCCTAATCTAACTAAAACCCCAGTATACTCCATACTATCCTTGGTTGTTAAAGTTATATATCCAACAGTCATTAAAATCAAGGGGCCACTGCTATTAATTGGCTAGTGTAACATTTGCACAGTAGTAATATCCTGGATTAACATAGAGTTCATATCAGATTGCCTGTGTTCCTAGACTGAGGAACTATTTTCTGAACTATACACCTCAAGCTCGACTGAGTCCCACTTGAACATTGCTAATACTTAAACTGAAGGAAGAGAGATTTTTTAAAAATCATCCCAATCAATCAGACACATAAATCTCGACACAAGACATAAGAAACCCAAGGCAGCATAACTCCTCCAAAATTTATCAATCCTATAAATCAATAATGGCATCCAATTAGACAATCCCAGCCAGAGAATTCAAAAGAGTGATTAAAAGTTTGTTCAAAGACATCAAAGAAGAAAATTCTCCTGACTGAGAACAAACAAACAGTGGGAAGAACTGAGGGAAATGATACGAAAGAATCCAAGAGAGAAACACTGAAGGAAGCCCAGCAAGAACCGCTGGGAAAGAAAGCGCAGTAGGTCAAATGAACAGCTCTGCAGATCCTCCCCACAGATCGGAGCAACGAGAGAGGAGGACTTCTGAGCCTCAAGACAAGGGGGAACTGGAGCGATGAAGAACAGGGTAAATCAGTGAGAAGACACAGTGGGCCTTCCAGGACATCCAGGGCACTCTGAAAAAAGACAAATCTATGGCTATGTGAGCAACAAAGGAGAAAAATCTCATCCTAATGCATAGAAAACATTGTCACAAGAATCTTAAGAGATAACTTCCCAGTGTTAGGGAAAGAAATGCCAATGCGGTTACAGAGACATTTAGGACATCAAACAGAAAGGAATCAGAAAAGAACCTCCTGCTGTCTTTGTGGGGTCCAAAGCAGTGCCCCTCCCCCAGAATGGCAGTGATGGAGACAGTGTCCTTAGCAGAAGGTCTTTGGCTTGGTGAACATAAGCCTAAAGGCGGGTCTCTGTTTCCTTGAGAAGCAGTCTCCTCAGGTGGTTTCTGTTCACTGGAAGTACTCTTACTTCCCCCAAGGTTAACTATGTCAGAGCATTTAGATCCCGGTCAATCTGGACAGTCTGTATTTGCTCACGGCCCCCAATCTGCTGTCATATAAAATCTGCCCGCTTCTCCATCATTTTGTTGTTCTTCCTGTCACCCCTCCACTCCAAAGATAGCCTTGGCAGTGTGACCGCCAATAAACCTTTCTTCTTATCCATTGAGCAGTCTCGGCGGGAGGTTTCACTGTGCCCTTGCTTAAAAACATACTGAAAATTAAAACAATACACAGAACAAAAACAAAACAAAATAAAGAAAACAGCAAGAAAAACACTAAGTCACATACAAAGACAGGCCCATAAGAATAGTGGATTATTCAACTACAACTTTCAAAGTCAGAGGGCTTGGAAGAATGTATACTGCCCAAAAATACTACTGTGCCCAGCAAAATTATCTTCGTCATCATAAATGAAGTAAAAATACCTTCCATGATAAAAAATAGACTAAAGGAATTTATGACCACTTAGAGAGCTCTACAGAAAACAGTCTGTGGTAATTTGAATAAGAATGGCCCCACAGGCATATCTGAATGCTTAGTCATCAGGGAATGGCACTACATGAGAAGGATTAGGAGGGGTGGCCTTGTTGGAGTGGGTGTGGCCTTACTGGAGGAAGAGTATCACTGGGGTAGGCTTTGAAGTTTCAAAAGCCCAAGGCTGGCCCACACCACCCAGGTGTCATTGTTTCTTCCTACTGAATGCAGATCCAGATGTAGAACTCTCAGCTACTT
This sequence comes from Peromyscus nudipes, assembly GCA_902168325.1. Lineage (NCBI taxonomy): Eukaryota > Metazoa > Chordata > Mammalia > Rodentia > Cricetidae > Peromyscus > Peromyscus nudipes. The sequence continues at coordinate 8,929 of CABHPH010139891.1, forward strand.
CTCCAGCACCATGTCTACCTATGCACTGCCATGCTCCCTGCCATAATGCTAAGAGACTAAACCTCAGGCTAAACTGTAAGCGAGCCCCAATTAAATGCTTTCTTTTTTAAGAGTTGCCACGGTCATATCTATTTACAGCAACAGAACAGTGACTAAGACAAGACACAGATGAAGGAATCTATGGCAAATCTACCCATAAGGCCACAGGAAAGAACAAACCACACTAGAACAATTACGCAGTGTAGATGTCCAGCAATTGAAACTGTCGTACCTATACACATGGAATTTCAGTTGCCTCTAAAGAAAAATGAAATTATAGGAAAATGGATGGAACTGGAAATTATTATACTAAATGGGTAATCCAGGCCCAGAAAATACTTGTTCTGTCTCACACATGGATCCTACCTTCAAGTTTTTCGATTTGTATGTTTAATTTGGACTGTCTGTAGAGACCAGAAAAGGAAAAGTCCACGCAAGGAGAAAGGGTACAAGGGTACACGGTACAAAAGCAGAGGGGAAGGAATTCCATGGGTTAAAGGGTTAAGTGCAGGCGGGAGATGAGAGAAAGGCAGGATGGTAGACAGGATGGACCAAAACTAAGTGTATATAAAAAAAAGCTTTAAGGAAACTGTTTGTGCGCTGTTTAATTTAAAAAAGGGGAGGAGCTATTGATAGTTAAGATGGCTCAGGAGGTGCATGTATTTGCCACCAAGCCTGATGACCTGAGTTCAGCCCTCAGAACTAAAGGCAGGAAAGAATCAGTTCCACAAAGTTGCCCTCTGACCCTCACATGCACATGCATGAGAGGGCATGTGGGCGTGCGTGAGCATACACATACACACACATACACACACATACACACACACACACACACACACACACACACACAGACACGAGTAAATGGAAAAAAAGTTTAACAACGAAAAAAGGAGTTTGAACAGAGGTACCCTATGGTGATATTTTTCTTTTGTACCAAAATGTTAATTGTATGTTAATAAATAAAGTTGCCTGGGGGTCAGAGCTATTATCAAGCCATAGGAAAGCAGGGCAGTGGTGGTGTACGCTTGTGATCACAGCACTTGGTAGACAGAGCTAGGTAAGTCTCTGTATGTTCAGGGATACAGCCAGCATTGGATACACATGCCTTTAATCTCAATACCAACCATAGAACACCTGGAGGTCTATACAAACAGGCCGTGATGAGGCAGTCCTGTGGTTGGGTTTACAACCAATGAGAAGGCAGAACAGAGACTATATAAGGACTTTAACACAGGAAGTAGCGGCTCCTTCGGAGAGGTAGGACCACTGCAGGAGGAAGAGTAAGGTTTTAGCTCTTAGCTCTGACCTCTTGGCCTTCTTCTTTGCATTGGTTCTGTGTTTCTTATTTATAAGACGGTTGGTTACATCTACAGTACCCTGCATGGATGGACAATACTTCACACAGAAGACACTGGTTATAAAATGAAAATCTCAGGCGAAGGCGGTCCCAGAGACCTCCAAAACAACACAGCTGCTGCTTTTAGTTGCCTCACAGCTAGATAAGATCCATTGCTGAAGACAGGATACACCTTGGTTGCAGGACAGAGAAATAAAGTTGGAAATTTAACTTTCTCTAAGGTTTATATACAGATGTATCAAAGTTATATGTTTTTTTATAGTCCCTCTGAGTGTAAGCCCTTGGTGTTGACCTTAATCTAGTAAACTTCAATATAAAATTTATTTCATTCACTAATAAACATTTTTAGAATTATTTTCTCAGTGTTCATTTTTATGATTTATGTACAAATGGAAGCTTTTATTAACTGTGACACTTTTTCTGCATATACGTACATACACAAAACATTAAACATTGATTTCTTTTATACCACCTTTTCAGTTTGTTAAAAAAAAAATAGACACCATAAACCAAAGGAATGTCAAAGAAATAATTATGAAAGCCATAGCACACAAAAAGCAAATGTTTCACAAAGTTAACCTGTACAGAAATAAAAGGATAAAACGTGCAAAAAACACTTAGAATCAACTTAATACCACAGAGTAACTATTATCCTAAAACACAATTGCAGGAAATGGAAAACAACATGAATTGCATTGCTACACATAATAATTAACACCCTGCTGGTCAACTTTAAGTATTTCCATGGTCAGAGTAAAAGGCAATCTAAAAGTTCTCGGGGAAATCTTTTAGAAAGCTGTACCTAATTTAACATTTAAAAGTGTTTAAAATTTGGAAACTAAAAATCAGAAGTTGGTTTTGTTAAGGACTTTCTTTGAAAAGCTGGCATTAATAAGGCCTAATTCTGAAGGCCATACTACCTGGAAACACCACTAGATGGCAACCTTGTTTCACAAGTAAAACTGCATTGCTGCTGGAAACCAAGGCCTCAAATTTCCTAGAGCAGGCCATGACATCCCATTGTTGATGTCACTGTTGCTGCTGAGAGGAAAGTAGGGAAAATAAAACAGACTACTAGAACTGAGGCTTTTTGTTGTAAAATCATTCAAGTTCAGAAGAAATTCATTTAGTAGACATTCAAAGATACATCTGATAACAAAAACTAGTATATCAAAAGATATGTTTGTCTACTTTGTTTCTACATTTAATTCTTTGGAAATACAGAAATTTATAAATAAATTTTGTGTGTGTGTGTGTGTGTGTGTGTGTGTGTGTGTACACTGCATGTGTGCAAATGTATGTGGAGGTCCAAGGTTGACAAGGGTGGATCACCCCCGCTCCCCGTAGGGTGTTTCACTGAACCTGGAGCTCACCTTCTCAGCTGGCCTGGCTAGTCCGTCCTATGGGAACTAGCATGTCTCTGCCTACGGAATGCATGCTGCAGGCACTAAAATGACAGGCACAGGCACACACACCTGCACTACCTTTTCTGTGCTTAGGGGTCCCAACTCTGCTCCTCACACTTACAGAGTGAGTGTTTTACTAGTGGAGACATCCCCTAAGTCTAATTATTTTTTCATTAGTAATAGTTACAAAGAATGCTTTCAAATTGTTTCAATAACTGTTCCTCTCTGATACCAAACCAAAAATGAAAATTTGAAGACAGTAACTATAAAAAGGTAAGTAACAATATACCATAAAATTATTTTCTTATTCAAAATATTAAAGTAATTTCCATACCTAAACAAACCCATGAAAAGACTAACCCTGGAATGTTTATTTGCTATAACAGCTGAGCAAATAATAATTTGAAAATAATTCCTTTAAAATTTCATAGTTGATTACAAAAAGTACAGTCGCCGAAGCAACCTAACGACGTTCTTCATTTAGTAATCTTCCATAAAATTCAAGGTGTAAAATGAAGGCCTGGATATTTTTCTTTCATTGGGGTTATAATTTATGATCTAATTCAATATTTTCATACTTTTAGAAGCAGAGTATAGTGATTTTAAATAAGCCATTATTTTTTAATTTTTTTTTTTTTTTCGAGACAGGGTTTCTCCGTGTAGCTTTGCGCCTTTCATGGAACTCGCTTTGGAGACCAGGCTGGCCTCGAACTCACAGAGATCCGCCTGGCTCTGCCTCCCGAGTGCTGGGATTAAAGGCGTGCGCCACCACCGCCCGGCCAAGCCATGTTTTAATATATGAAATGATTGGGCATTTCTGTCCTCCTTTCTTGACACAAGTGTTGAGAGAGCTATAAAACCACACATCAAGTCAAAGGCTCAGCTGGAGTTACTCTGTACTGTAAAGTGACTTCCGCTTACAGCATCCGTGACTACAGAGCCCCTGCCACAGGCTTAAGGAAAGTAAGACCTCCCGGGATCAAGCACTAGAAGATCACACACTCAATTCAGTTTACAAAGAACGCAAGCTACAGTGTAACACAACTTGGAGGGCGTTTTATAAGTAGCGTGAGGACTCAGCTCCCTGTACTTTTAGTAAAGTAGATGCACCCCACCCTTTAACATAGGCAGGATCTCAGTCTCTCTCGCCTTTTTGTGGCTTGATTTCTCTCCTACAGAAAGGAGGAACAATACTAGAAATACTGATCCATAAGGCTGTTCTAGTATAAACAAAACATAAAGGCCCTGCACAGAACTGGGGGAGAGCAAAAGCTAAGCAAACATGAGGTCTCTTACAAGTCCAAATATTTTCAAAATTTGACACCTAAGGATTATTTATATCTAATGAGAAAAGAATTTGCCAAACAGTGCAGGGAATGTCTTCAAAGGATACTACTAAAAAATAAAGTGTACATGCTTTCTTGTTAAGTCTGAGCTACATATTGTGTGATGCTACTCACATGCAGTCCACTGAGAACTGAAGAAATGTCAGAAATTATTACATCACGCATTTGTATAACTTTTTCAACACTTTTATTATTATTTTATATTATGTGCACGGCTGCTTCACCTCCACACGTCTGTGCATCACATGTGTGCAGTGTCTGCAATGCCAGAAGAAGGTGTCAGCTCCCCCAGAACTGGGTACCCACTGAGCTGCCACGTGGGTGCTGGAAACCCAATCCCTGTTTTCTGGAAGAGCAGCGAGTGCTCTTAACCCAGGCACTCTGCAGGCTGTCTTTCAATGTTTATATATGGAGGGTGTGTGGGGGCGGGGGTCTTTTCCTTTGGTTGAGTTTTCTTTTTCTTAGACAGGATGTTACTCTCATCATCTGACCTCCAGCTCACTATATACTCCAGGTTATTCCATTAAAAACAACTGTTTCTGCCCTAATTTCCTATATAAAACATATGATACTTCTGTCAGTCGGCCATTTATAGCAACAATTATGACAAGATATTGGTAGTAAGCAATGTTTAAAATTCTATAACAAGGAAAATATTAGACATCATTTTACATTTATAATTTACTTAGATTCATAGTATTCACTGAACATTCTAGAACTGAAAATCTACAATTTCAATTATTATGGGCAATTATAAATGCCTACATATGTTTATCAAAGGCACTACCTAATAACATAGCAATTCTCTGTATAATAAACTCAAGTAAAAAAAAAATATTAAATTCCAAAAGCGATGTCACTTACATATGCTACTAAGTTAAAAAAAATAATCTGTGACAAGAGTGAAACACTCTCCCCACATGTATAAATATTTTTAAATTTAATTTCTTTAAAATGTACTTTTAACTACAAAATGCTCAGTGTTGACTAAATTTCTAAAGTCTTAAGCTGCAAATAAATTAATGTTCCATTTTTTACCTTAGAAAAATTTGACAATCTCTCTATCTTTTTGTGTGTCCATGTTCTAGTCTCTGGAACACATGAATATTAATTTAGTGGAAAAGAAAAAAGGCTTCACTGTTGGTAGTAAGAATCATGAACCAGTAGGGCATGGTGGCACACACCTTTAATTTCACCGCTATAGAAGCAGGTGGATCTCTGTGCATTGGAGGCTAGCCTGACTCACATAATGAAACCCTACCTCAAAAAGAAAGGAGGAGAGAGAAAATCTTAAACTGAGGAAGGAAACCATCCAATCAGCCTGGACTGTCCAGGTGTTCCCTAAATATAACTAAGAGAGAGGCAGAGGTGCAGAGGGTTGTAAGACAGAGTAAAGAGACACAAAGAACAGCAAAAAAGTCAAATACACAGCATGACAGTCAGCACCCCAGGGATGCTGCTCATCACTCTCCCTCCCCTGGAGTCTCTGACAGATGTGCAGCTCGGAAGACCCTCCATTTCAGACATCTGGCCTCCGGAACTATTAGGAAACTACTGATGCAATGGATGATCACAAATCGGATTTAATATGTCCATTATAAATTTAACTGTGGGAAAAGTACTGATTCAATTAAATTTTAAGAATCGAGGTCATCCCTTAGGATCTACTAGGGCTATTTTCTACTCAGTGGAAAATGCCTTATTGCTCTAAGTGTTCAATGAACTTGACTGATTGGTATAAGTCTATAAATAAGACACACATTAAATATGCTGAAGTACAATAAACATGACAGTGCCCATTTTTACAATGCAGAAATGGGAGTTGGTAAGCCAGCAACACCAAAGAACCTGGAGGAAACACACTTACGAAAGATCTGGAAAGGACATCCTACTATCCACTCATACTTCGGACTGACACAGAAGCGCAAGACAGACATAAGCAACTCAGCACACACACACACACACACACACACACACACACACACACACACACAC
>CABHPH010139891.1:15081-42428 GCA_902168325.1 Peromyscus nudipes
ACACACACACACACACACACACACACACACACACACACACACACACAAAACACCCTGAAGCAACTATACAAACAAGATGTGAGTTTTCAGTTCAGTTCAGATCCAACCAAAGTCAAAGAAGGCACTGCTTTAAAATGCTATTCCTGGAAGCCAATGAGCTACTAAACAAAAACACCAGCATCAGGTGTGGGGTAGTTTCCTGTGAACTGTTGGTCAGAGAGACCTCCGAGGTCCCCCAAGCTACTCCTCCCAGTTGCCCATCAAGACTAGATGAAGAGATCCTCCTGCTGAAGACACCACACAATCAAGCTGGAAATGAGCTGGAAATGCCCTGCCTGCTGACTAATGTTTACAGTGCCTGAAGGTGCTATGGGGAAGAAAAGGCACCAGCAGTCTTACTCATCTGTAAACCCTAAGCACAAGGACAACCTTCTGTGCAACATGCAAAAGTCACACTTGACTGTTGGGGGTAACCAAAGGCTAGATGTGAGGCTAGTTCCACGGGAAGGAATCAATGCCTGGCACTCTAAACCCAGTTAAGACCACTTAGCTGGTGAAGTCACAGGCCCTTCTGGAGACTAACTACTTGTTAGCTAAGCTGACATGGTGTCTATGGTGATTTGAATAAGGATGGACCAGGGAAAAGGATTAGGAGGTGTGTCCCTGTTGGAGGAAGTATGTCACTGGGGGGTGGGCTCTGAGGTTTGAAAAGCCCACATTAGGCCCAGTTCTCTCTCTCCCTGCTGCCTGCAGATCAAGAACTCTGAGCTCCTTCTCCAGCACCATGTCTGCCTGTGCAGTACCATGTTCCCTGCCATGATAATGGATTAAACCTCTGGAACTTTAAGCCAGCACCAATCAAATGCTTTCGCTTGTACGAGTTGCCTTGGTCATGGTGTCTCTTCAGAGCACTAAAATAGTAACTAATAAATATCTATGTTTATATCCATAAACAAATGCTACTTTTTGCTTTAATCAGCAATGCCTCTCTTTCAAGTGGATGGCAATGAATGCAGAGGCTCACAGCTGCTTAAAGTGCTAAGTATAAGTAAAAGTTGACTTTTCAGCCCTTATAAGACACCTCACACACAGAGGCTCAAAGTAACATCATACAAGAGGGGGGGTCTAAAGAACGTAAATGCCAGGAGAGAGAAGAGATGCAAAATATCACTAGCTGGACTTTGCAAACATAAACTCACAGCAACTGTGATTACCTGCACTGGGCCTACACAAAACTGACTATCAACAGTCACATTTGAATGGGGGAGGGGCTCATAGGGCCCTATCACTCCCTTATGCTGAATGTGTGGCTACTGACAGATCTGGGGACAATGAGAGTCAGGGTCTTCATCTGCATGCTCACTGGTAAGCCACTAGGCTCCAACAGACACTTCCCAAACATATGGTCACACAGAAGATCCTAGCTAAACAAAAGCTGTGGTGGTATTTGGTTTGTGATCTGACAAATAAAGCCTGACTGAAGATCAGAGTGCAGAGCTAAGCCACCAGTTAGCCATAGTAGCCAGGCAGTGGTGGCACACACCTTCAATCCCAGCATTTGGGAGGCAAAGGCAGACAGATCTCTATGAGTTCAAGGCTACCCTGGGCTACACAAGATTGATCCAGTCTAAAAGAGAAACAAAGTCAGGCAGTGATGGCACACACCTTTGATCCTAGCCCTTGGATTCTCACGCCTTTAATCCCAGCACTAGAGAGGTGAAGACAGGAAGTAATATGGCTGGGTGGAAAGAGGAATATAAGGTAGAAGGAGACAGGAGCTCAGCTCCCTTTCAGTCTGAGGATTCCTAGAGGTAAGGAGTCTTTCTTGTGGCTGGCTGCACTGTTTCTCTTATCTTTCAGCTTTCACCCTGATATCTGACATCGGGTTTTTATTATTAATATCAATTAAGATTTGTGCTACACAAAGTACATCACAAACAAAAGACATGAATATGAGAACAGGAATTACAAGGAATAATGGGGGTTGACAGGATAATAAGAAAGGGGGTGAGAATAATCAGGATGTATTATATATACCATAAAATTATTAATGAACAAATTTAATTAATAAAAATTCAATAAGGGACTAGCGGGAACAGATAGATCTCATTAGGGAAGAAAAATAGAATAGACAGCTATGGAAGGAGGGGGGCTGGGATGGGCGATCAAGTAGGAAGGAGGAGGAAAGGGACAAGAGAGAAAATATGGTGAGAAACAGCTAGAATTAAGGGACATTTGAGGGGTAGTATGGAAATCTAATACAGTAGAAGCTTCCTAAAATATATTTATATGAAGGTAATCTAAATGAAATCATCAAATAATGAGGGAGACAGAGTCCCAGCTGGCCATCTCTTGTCACCAAAGCTTCCAGTCCCAGATCGGGTTACATCAGATTGAGTTGTTGGCCAAGGGGCCCCACGGGAACTCCCAAACACCCAGGCTGTTGCCAAGACTCTAAGTTGCTCTCCACAAACTGACAGGCCCATTGCTGAAGGTAATACCTACACAACCACTGAGCATGGAAATGTCAGGCTGGCACCCGCCCGCACAGAGCCTTTACCCCTACTTTCCAGCATCTTTGGTACAGGAAAGTACTCTCCACACTACCAAAAGAGAAACATGAACACCAAGCCAGCCCCAAACCTCTACCCTACAATGGTATACTACTTGCAGTATATACTAATGCAATGGGTGGCACAAAGTTTGGGGAAGTAACCAACCGATATCTGATTTTATTGAAGGCCCACTCCATGAGATGGAACCCATTCCCAGCACTGCTTAGGTGCCCAAGAACCTGAGACTAGCTAGCCCAGAGACCTAGAGTAAAACCAGGAGGAAACTACTACTGGTCTACAAAAGGAAAAGGAAAAAAAAAGAGTATTGAAAAAATTACTCATTCTAATGATATTCTGCTAGGCTCATAGATCAGTACCTTGTTCAGCCCTCATCAGAGAAGCTTCCTCCTGCAATAAATGGGAACAAGTACAGAAACTCACAGCCAGACATTACACAGAGAATGAGACACCCTGGAACCTCAGCCCTAAATGGGATGTCTCCATCAAATCCTCTCCCTGGGAGTTCAGGGAACCCTGATAAAAGATCCAGAGGGGTCAACATGAGCAAAGTTCATATGAACTCACAGACTGAAGTAGAATGCACAGGACTTGCACAGGTATGTACCAGATCCTCTGAATACATAGTATAGCTTCCACTTTAGCGTTTTTTATGGGATTCCTGAGTGTGCAAATGAGTGGGTCTCTGATTCTTGTGCTTTCTCTTAGGCTCTTTCCCCTCTGTTGGTTTGTCTTGTCCAACTTCAATGTAATAGTTTTTGTTTTATCTTATATTTTATTGTTATACATTTTTAAAATGAATGAATGAATGAATGAATGAATGAATGAATGAATGAATGAATGAATGAAAACCTAGCCACTGCGGTAAAGGTTAACAACTGAACTGTCATTTATACGTGCTGGAAGAGGGAAAAATCAGTTCTCCTTGGGTATATCACTGGGCATATGACACTGGGTACATCAACCACCTCAGGGTAGACCTCATTTCCAGGAGTAGCTGACCAACATATGATGGACTCCACTTTCTTGTGTGTGCTTTTCTTTGGTTATAGTTTGATGGTTTGTTTTTGTGTTTTTTCTTTTTTTGCTTTTTATTTTCTTTTTGGGTGGTATTTTGTTTTCTTGGTTTGGGGTTTGTTATATTGAGTTTTTGTTTGTTTTTTGAAAACAAACTTAAAACTGGAAAGGGAGGGAGGTGGAAAGGATCTGGGAGACTTGGGCAAGAAGAATATGATCAAAATATGTTTTGTAGTGGGTAGCCATTCCAGCTTTGATCTGGAAGTTCCAACCCCCATTGAGGCTTCGGTAACTGTCACGCCTACAAGGCGGAGCCGAGAGAGAGGACCCTGAAGACCCGAGATCCGGATGCGCTGGCTCTCTTGGTTCCTGGACCCTGGACGCTGGAGGTAGACCTAGCAGAGTTCTCCAGAGAACACCGCCGGACTAAGCTACGCCTTTCCCAGACTCTGTAAACTATCCATTCACTTGTAAGTTACCCACAAAATAAACCTCCCTTTTAACTATGTGGAGTGGCCTTAATAATTTCACCAATATCTGGTGCTCACATGGGACAAATTTCAAAGGCCTGGGTGACTCCTGCCCTCAGCCTCCTCCCTAGCTGGTGGGCACTTGAAGCTGCAGGTTACCACCTGCAGAGTTCCATAAAACCAGGAAAAACCTACACGGTTTCATTCCTGAAAAAGAACTAATCCGGTCTCAGTTCCCGGGCAAGTTTAGCACCCAGATTTTTTTTTTTTTTTTTTTTTTTTTTTTGGTTTTTCGAGACAAGGTTTCTCTGTGTAGCTTTGTGCCTTTCCTGGAACTGGAACTCACTTGGTAGCCCAGGCTGGCCTCAAACTCACAGAGATCTGCCTGTCTCTGCCTCCCGAGTGCTGGGATTAAAGGCGTGTGCCACCGCCGCCCGGCCAGATTGTTCTAAATAATAAAAAATACAATGAAAAATTACATCAAAAAATTTTTAAAATTCAAGAAAAGTTATACCATCACTTTCATATTTTACATTATTAACAATGAATAGAAAATATAACTGAAGGGGAGGCAAGATGGTTCAGCAGGTAAAGATGCTTGAACTGAAGCTGAAGACCTAAATTCGCGCACGCGCACACACGCACGCACGCGTACATTAAATAAAATATAATTTAAAAATTAAAGAAAATATGACTGATTCAAAAACAACTCAAAAAACCAGATTGACAGCTCATGTCTATAATCCACACACTGGGGAAGACAGAGCAGGAGAAATGCTGGAAGTCCCCAGGCCTTGGCCACAAAGTAAGACTATTTAAAATATACCTCTAAAGTCTCCTCTGTTAAGAATAATATCCAGAATATATAAAGAATTCAAAAAGAATGAATTAAACAAACAAATGACCCACTGGGTAATGATGGTGCATGCATTCAGGAGGCCACAAGCAGACAAATCTCAGAGTTCAAGGTCAACCAGAGCATCCAGTTCCAGGATGGTCATACAGAAACCTTGTCTTGAAACAAAACAACAACTATTGTTTTTAACTAAGTTGTTCTATTTACCAATAAAGACTCAGGAGTTGGGTCAGATGCTGGGGTGAAGATCTGCTAGATCAGAGAAGCCAAGAAGCAACCAGCTGACCTTCCTTTTCGGCCAGAGACCCAGCAAGAGAGTGTCCCTCCCTACTCTTTCCTGTACATCTCTCTATCCATATTCCTGGCTCCTCTGCCTCTCAATGGCTAATTCCTGTCAAATAGTCGCCGACTCCACATGCTGATCCAAGGTTAATTTTATGAACGCAGCCACGGAGTTTTACAGTGCAATCAAATAAACAACAACAAAGAAGAACCATTCAGAAACTGGAGAACCTAAATAGAGTACTCTCAAAAGAAGTGGGGGGGGAATCTAAGAAATATCTCAAAAATGTTCAGCATCCCTATCAATTAGCATAAACCAAAACAACTTTGAAACTTCATCTTACCGCAACCAGAATGGCAAAGACCAAAAAAAAAAAAAAAAAAAAAAAAACTGACAACAAATGCTAGAAGAGATATGGGGAAAACAGAACCCTGGGATTCCCCATTGGTGGGATTGTAAACTGGTGCACCTGCTATGAAACCAGTGCAGATGATTCTCAAATGGATAAAAATAAATCTACCATATGTTCCGGCTACACCACTCCTTGGGATATGCCCAAAGGACTCAACATTCTACCCACAGATATTTCCCAGCCATGCTCATTACCACTCTATTCATAATATATAGGAAATAAACCTAAACATTCTTAAACTGATGAATGAAAATGAAAATGTGGTACATATATACCATGGAATAATGTTCAGCTGTAAAGAAAAATGAAATCAAGAAACATGCAGGGAAATGGATAAAACTAGAAAGATAATATTGAATGAGGTAACCCAGACCCAGAAAGATAAACATCACAAGTTCTCTCTCACTGGAGGCACCTAGCTCCAAACCTTCAGATGTGAGTACACAGCCTAGAGTAACTGCAGAAACCAGGAAAGCAAAAAGGGATCATTGTCACGACGGGAGACGGGGGCAATAATGACAGGACTAGCAGAGTGCAGTGATCTGACTGGAAAGTGGAGAAGGAGGTGACCTCTAACCGGGGAGGGAGACACAGAACGAGGGACGAGGCAAAATGACAGGAGGCCTGAAAACATCACTAAGAATACTATTGTCTACAATAGTAATAGTGCTATATAGAAGTCCGTAAAAATACATAGTTTATAGTTTCTCATCTTGACAATGCTACTTCCAAGAGGCAAAGACCAACCTAACAAAGAACTGAATAATGAGGCATGAAAAGCCCTTCCTCCCTCTTCTGAGTTGTTGGTCAACGTTGTCCAAAAGACTACAAAACAATTACAGACTATTACTACTGCCCTTAGTTGCCACTAAGGTGGAAGGTTAAGTCCCTATTGCTGAAGACACCATGCACTTCAGAAAGAGGGCTCAGAGGCCCCTGAGCCAGAACTGACCTGAATGCTCCCTCCCTGAAGACTACCTTTCATGATACCAGAAGGAGCCATGCAAGCTTTCAAAGGAGGGAGGCAACCAACAGTCCTACCCACCTATCTCAGCTATGAACCAAAACTATGACCAGTATGGCATGAAGACTCTAGGTGTGTATCAGTGGCACCCATACCCTGGCAGTAACCAGCAGCTCTGTAATTGGACTTAAGACCATCTCAATAAGAGGGAAACGAAGACAACTTCCCAGGGCTAGGGAAATCATGGATCTTGGAGAGGAATCTGCAACCACCACTTTACTAAACCAACAAAATCCCTAACTACATTCTAAATATTTGTCCTTATACCCACCAATAAGTATAGTCTTCATCCCTCATCAAGGAAACTTCTCTTTGAGACCATTACAGAAAACTATAATCAATCGAAATGCAGTTATGGAGCCACGTCCCAATGGGTACAGCTGCAAACAACTCCAGTACCCAAAGATCAGGGAACACTGCAGAAGAGGGGCAGAAAGACTTTAAGAACCAGAGCATCTGTGATTCTGCTGTGAGACTGTGTCTCCCAGTAAAGTCAGAAACTACACCTTGAAAGTCTTGCCGGCATGATTGCCTACACATAAGCTGAACAAGGCCATCCACCACAGACATGCAAAAGGGACTGGGGAAAGTGTACACAGCCTCAACCCTACACAGAGAACTACAGGCAACTAAAGAATGCTCAGAGTGGGAGAAACGGTCTTCCCCAGGGAAGAGCACACCAACTGCTTACTGAATACCAAATGGTCAGCCCTGAAAGCACACGTACAAGCAACACTAGAAAGACTGAGCAGGCCATATTTAGGAACGTATTGCATAAACACATGCATATATATATATATATGTAATAATAATTAATGAAAAAGGAGAGGTATATAGGAGGATTTGGAGGGAAGGAAGGGAAGAGAGCAATCATGTAATTGTATTATAATCTCAAAAATAAATTGAGCATGGGGAGTGATGGGAAACTCCTATTACACGAATCTTAAAAGGTCTTATTAATAAAAACAAACCTGGAGCCAGGTATTGGGGTGAACGCTGGAAGGTCAGAGAAGCAGAACAAGGCACAGCTACCTCACCTCGCCAGTTCCTCAGCTGATCCTGTTTCCTCAGACTGGAAGCCTCTGTGTCCTCATCCAGAATGAATCTCAGCTGAACTGCTGCTAAAAGCCTAAAAGCTTAACCAGGCTCTAGTTCCTGGTTTTCTCGCCTTATATACCTTTCTGCTTTCTGCGATTACTTCCTGGGATTAAAGGTGTGAGTCACCATGCCTGGCTGTTTCCAGTGTGGCTTTGAACTCACAGAGATCCAGATGGATCTCTGCCTCCAGAAGGCTAGGATTAAAGGTGTGAGTGCCACCATTTTCCGGCCTCTATATCTAGTGGCTGTTCTGTTCTCTGACCCCAGATAAATTTATTAGGGTGCACAATATATTGGGGAACACAATATCACCACAAACTCCTTTAGTCACAGCACTTGGGAGGGAGAGGCAGACAGACCTCTGATTTCAAGGCCAGCCTGGTATACAGAGCAGGTTCAAGGACATCAGGGCTTGTCTCAAAAAACCAAAAATAAATAAATATATAAATTCCTCTGTTGTTTTTCAACTTCAATCAGATCAGCTTTCAACAGTTCTGTCTGTGTGGCTGCTTTACCACAGCACACAACACGGCTGCGTGGTGTGTGTGAGACCACTCTTTTCATCACACTTCCTCAAAGACATGCAACCTGAGCATCCTCACTGCTTCCCTGAGGTACTCAATAAATACTTCAGGAGATGAACATATTCTCATAAAATACAAAATATTTTCAATGAAATCATGAATCATGAACTGGTTAGTTTCTTTAAATCTGCAGTTTTTAATCTCAAAATGAAAATAAACTTATCTACTTTGATGAATTATAGTTGAGGAAAAAACCTAAAAATATGGCAAGTATTTATTCCATTCTTTCAAATGTAAATAAGCAAAATTAAGTCACCAAAAAAAAATAATAAGGAACAAACTACAAATGACTTATTCTTTATTCACGTTGTCCCTTTCCCCAGTTAAATCCCAAACACTAAGGTCTGCTTTGGTATAGACTCCAGAGAGGAATCCCAACATTAAATATTTCTAACACTCTGTTGTATTTCATTCACTTTTCAATCTGCTGGCTTAGGATGTTTCAGTTCAGGAGTTCAGCAATCACTGTAATAAAATTTTATCAAATTTTTAAATTCCTATTTTCAGTGAGGTAGAGGATAGAGGGTAGAAGTATATATGAAACAAGGGGGGAAAAGAAAACAAAAACAAAAGAAAGCAAAAAATGACAGAAGAGAAAATGGTCAACACTGTCTTCCCTTCCAGTGCTCAATGGCAGGTAAGTTCTCATGGAAAGAAGGGAGTGTGAAGGGAAGGAAAAAGAGGAGGAAAAAGAAAGGGAAACACACATATAATGGATCTTTTTTGTTTTTAAAGAAACTGAATGGTCTCTCTAGGAAAAGTCAAAATAGCAAATATAAATACCCCAAAATTAATAAACTCACATCATTCTATCATTTTCTGGTCCAAACTAAGTTATTTAGCAACCCATTTGGTCCCAGAGCAGAATTACACTTCAGATCTAAAACCCTCCCACAGACTCATAGCTCATCTGCAACAGTCGAAATGTGATCTAATAATCAAATGCTTTTGTAACTGAGGAAAGCCTGTAGGTGGAACAGAGATCAAGAATCACAGGAACACATCATTAGGAAGCACGAGCATTAAAAAATAAAATCCCTGATAGCTTGCCTCAGGTACCCAAGTAGATGAAAAGCAAAAGTGCATGACAAATATTTTTTTTAACGAAAACAATGAGAACTAGAAGTAGTCAGATTCTGGATCATTTGAAAAGCAGAGGCAGCACAATCTGCTGATGAATCAGGTAGATGTAAGTAGTCCTGCTATTTTGGTGGTATTTTATTTGTGCTGAAATGCGGTGATATTTTATTTGTATGTTAATAAATAAAGCTTGCCTGGAGATCAGGAGGAAAAGGCCAGCCATTTTAAGTAAACAAGAAGTCAGGCAGCACATGCCCTTAATCCCTTAGCAGGCAGGATCTCTGTGTGTTCAAGGCCACACTAGGGAACAGAACCAAGTGTGGTGACACACGTCTTCAATACCAGTACCAACCATAGAGACCTGGAGATCTGTACAGACAGACAGAAAGTGGCAGAGCTGCATAGGAAGAGGAAGTGAGGTAGCTGGGCTAAGATAGCCAATCAGATGGCAGAACAGCAAGGCAATAAAAGGCATGGGTAGACAGGAAGTAACTTGCGCATTTGGAAGCTGCAGAGTTGGTGAAGTAAGGTTGGGCTGGTGACTTTCTCTGATCTCTCTAAGGCTTTAACCCAAATTTCTGGCTCCGTGTTTTTTATTTAATAAGACCATTTTAGAAATTCGTCTACAGGCTATTATGGATTAAAAAAAAATAGATCTACCATATGGGTATTCGTCTAGAAGACTGCATGTCAACACCATGTTTATCACAGCACTGTTCATGAGAACTAAATGATAGAACCAACCTAGGCCTCCAATGACAGAGGACTGATAAGAAAAAGTGTATCTGTGAACACGGGAACTGTTTTCAAACATAAAGAAGAATGGAGTTATGTCACCTGCAAGGAAACAGACGCAACTGGTAATACCATGTTAAGTGAGTTGAGCCAGGCTCAGGAAGACAAATATATGTAATTTGTTGTTCCTAAATTCCTTTAGTCACATAAAATCATGAATGTGGCTATAAAATGACATTAGAAGTGAATAAAAGGGAAGAAAGGAGGCAAATGGGGAGGGAAGAGTTAAAGGGGGAGAGGAGGGAAAGGAACAGGACAGTGGGGGAGGGAGGATGGATATGTTTACCAAAGTATACCTGTAATGGGCAAATAAAATTAGAATTTTTAAAAAGAAATGAGTAGCCAGAAATTTCTTAAAAGGGGGGGGGGGGGGGGGGTGCAGAAAAAAAGATGTCATTCCGAAAGTTAAACAGGGGAGAAAGAGGGAAATACAGAACTATGGTGATATTTTTCTTTTGTACCAAAATGTTAATTGTATGTTAATAAATAAAGTTGCCTGGGGGTCAGAGCTATTATCAAGCCATAGGAAAGCAGGGCAGTGGTGGTGTACGCTTGTGATCACAGCACTTGGTAGACAGAGCTAGGTAAGTCTCTGTATGTTCAGGGATACAGCCAGCATTGGATACACATGCCTTTAATCTCAATACCAACCATAGAACACCTGGAGGTCTATACAAACAGGCCGTGATGAGGCAGTCCTGTGGTTGGGTTTACAACCAATGAGAAGGCAGAACAGAGACTATATAAAGACTTTAACACAGGAAGTAGCGGCTCCTTCAGAGAGGTAGGACCACTGCAGGAGGAAGGGTAAGGTTTTAGCTCTTAGCTCTGACCTCTTGGCTTTCTTCTTTGCATTGGTTCTGTGTTTCTTATTTATAAGACGGTTGGTTACATCTACATTAACATCTTCATTTTACAACGCTTCATTTTATGTTAGTAAATTTTACCTCAATAAATTACCTTTTAAGTGGGAAGAGTGAGCTAATATAATTCCAAAATTAAAGGCTAACTCCTTCAGAGTTAATTATAAACAGTTCTTGGGGCTACAGACTACTAGGACAAAAACATGTCCTAAGAAAACAAATTGTTAGACAATGTTGTTACTGTACAAACATCATAAAAGGCATTTGTAGAGGCCTGGGTGCTGTACACCACTACACAACTAGGCTTATGGTATGTAGTTATGTTTATATATGTGTGTGTGTGTGTGTGTGTGTGTGTGTGTGTGTATAAAATCATATGTGAGTGTGAGTGAGTGTGTGTGTGTGTGTGTGTGTGTGTGTGTGTGTGTGTGTGCGCAGGGTAAAAGGGGCAAAGAGAAGCCTATTGCAATCGGCTGAATTTCAAAATGTTAAGTTCTGCTGTAGTATAATTCATGTGACATATCTCAATATTAAAAGTCCTAGGGCACATTAGGAACAAAAGATTAAAGCACATGAAAAAAATAATGCAACTGACAGGCACAATAAATATGAGATATAGAAGATGCTGCCTCTTTAGCACAATATACTATTTTACAATAAATAAGATACCATAAAATAATGAAGAAATAGTAAATACATAAACCAGTAACATAACCATTTATCATTATCAACTATTTATGCACTACATATAATTATACGTGCCACACTCTTGTAACCTAGCAACACAGAAAGTTTGATGATTACAGACACATGTAATGCAAGGCACTATGACTTTTACTGTAGCTAAAAGTTTTCCTGTGTCCCACCTGGTCTGCAGCCACTCAGACCCAAGTAAGCACACAGAGGTTTATATTAATTAAAACTGTTCGGTCATTAGCTCAGGCTTACTACTAACTAGCTCTCACACTTAAATTCAGCCCATTTCTGTTAATCTATATGTTGCCATGTGTTCCCATGGCTTTACCTGTGTGCCATTACATGCTGCTCCCTGGACGGGTGGGCTGGCGTCTCCTCACTCAGCCTTCCTCTTGCCAGAATTCTCCTTGTCTGCTTATCCTGCCTGGCTACTGGCCAATAAGCATTTTATTTATCAACCAATCGGAACAACATATTTACAGCATACAGAGCAACATCACCCATCATTTTACAATGGTCATGATATCATAAATCAATAGGAATTTTTCAGCTCTGTTAAATTTTCACAAGACAACCATCATTTATACAGTCTGTCATTGGCCAAATTGTGACTGGGATATCACTCTACCAAAAATACATAAGAGAACTTAAAGAAATAATCCAGAGTATTCTACATTCATATAACAGTTTCAAGAAGGGAAGACAGTTACAGAGAAGAAACAGCAAATGAAAGAATAACAGTGTCTTGCAAGGCTTTAAAGGAATTATTAGTGGCATTTCAAGAACCCAGTGAAAGACAAGCTCCCAGTACAATAAAGGGAAAGAGACGTAGGAAATCTGCGCTCCTATCTGGATTTTCAGAATACCAGTGACACACAGAAAATTCTACAAGCAGCAAAAACTACTAAATAGGAAAAAAGGCTGAGGATGGCATTCAACTTTATCGTGAAAGAAAGGGCTTTCTCTTACAATTCTACAGTCTCTAAAATATCACAAAGAAGTGAGAACAAAATAACCATAGTTTCATGTGGAGTGGCTAAGACATTTACATTTTTATCGACTCACCCATAGGAAATTAAATTGCATGAGGATATGCTCTAACAAAGAAGTGAAATGAACTCAGGAGAGAAACAGGCAATGGATTCAACCCAGAAGGTTAATCAGCTGACAGTCCTTCTAAGAAATGCACAGCAGAGCTGCACCACCACAGGGGTCAACCAGAAGGCAGAAAAAAAAAAAAACAGAGAGGGGGCTCCATGTGTTAGATAACTTTTCTTCAATAACTTGCTGCACTAACATTCTGGATTAGAAAATTCTTTGTTGTAGAAGGTCATTGTACGCATTGTAGGATAGTATTTGTGGAAGACTGTACCCACTCAAGAGATACCAATAGCACTCCATATATTATAACAACCAAAGTGTCTCCAGATATTACAAATATTCCCAGAGGACACGTGCTACCAACCAAGAATGGCTAGAATGGCTGTCTTAAGAGAACTGAGGGCTGTATTAAACAAGTACTGGAAGGAAAAATAAATAACTTGGGCAATGAGAAACAAAACCATAAAAAAAAAAATCCTATTCCAAGAAAGAAAGACACCACAGTTTATTTACCTGATTTCCTAGAGATTTTCGGTGGCTCTTGTAAGAAAAAGGACTTAACTGACTACAGTGCTAAGTAAATCCTTCTGTTTTATAAACAGTTTATACTTTTAACAATAACCATATACTACTTTGATAATTTTAACTATTTTTCAAAAGCTATTTCTAACCCGAATAATTTATTATACAAATTAAGAAGAACAGTAATTAAAAACCAACTATAAATATAATGAAATTTCACTATAATCTAGTTTTATTAATAAACTGGTATTTAAAAAAGTATTCATCCAACTTTCTCAACAAGGGAAAATGCCAGAAATGTTGGGACAAGAAAAATGAGTTATTTTAATATCAAACCAAAATTTGATTTTATAAATAATACAGACACATTCTTAAACTAATCAATGTTTTACAAGTTCTATTTTAGGTAAATTACTGTGGAAAGTGTAAATAAACCAGGAACTGGTGGCCCAGTACCAGTAAGAAGGTTATTGCACAACTTTCACAGGGAAAATATGGATATAAGATAAAAAAAAAAAAAAGGTAGATTATTGAATCTACTTTTAAAAAGCAACTACTAGCTTTACTTTTTTTTTTTACATTGGATTAGATTTTTGTACACTGTATACAAATTGTATACATTGATACAAATTTGAGATTGATTTTGTTAGAAAAAACTGTACATATATTTCTAATCTTGTTCAAGGTATTGTACCTATACAGTTCATTTAACAATGTAATGCAAATTGCTAGTACTTGAAAGTTATTATTACCAACTAATTAGGATATAAAGAAATGAAAGTTAGTAGTTATTACAATTGAACGTATAGTCATATTAGGTATGTTTTCAAGGTCAAACATATATTTTTAGATAGAAAGGTCATCTTCAAACACTTCAGAAATCTACAGAATATGGCATTTAAGGTATTTTAATAACACAGATTCTTTTTTTTTTTTATGACTATGAGACATTTTGGCTCCTGGCAGCACCAATCTACTTCAGAGAAGATGATGGGCATCAAAGAAACTCCATATGGAGTTTACTTTCTTTGTGGCAAAAGTTAGCAACTAGGCAAGAAAATACCCTTGCCTAACTGCTGACAGTATGCTGTCCAAAGGGACAAGCAGGACACAAAAGAAAGGACTGCCAAACCTTGCCAAGACAAGGTAGGGAAGAACCTTTAAAAAATCCTGCTTCACAGATGAATCTTTCAGATATGCTAGGCCTGTAGGCTGAAGATGGATGCCCCAATATTGCAGAGGAACCTTGGGTGACTGTCCAGGAAGCCAGCTGCTTCTGTCATTTCTCACATTCTTTGGAAGTCACTTGTTTGCACTTCCTATTTTCTCAGTAAATATTATTTCTTTCTCAGGCTCTGAGGGAGTTGAAGATTAGATAGTTATAGTTTTACTTGTTAACAAATTCAGAAAAGAAATATACCTCACTAAAGAGGTGTAAAGTGTATACGTTTGATAGTACTTGGTTGATAATACAAGTTAGGATTGAAAGTGACTTAGGTACCACATTTTGGACTCACCAAAATAGGATAGACAATGGGAGTATTTTCTCTGAATCTGTCAAATGTCTATGGATTGGACATTGTTAATGTAATTCTTGACTGCAGGATATTGTATACTTATTGTATATAGTTTTTCTTATATTAGTTATAACCTATTATTATTTTAGACAAAAAAGGGGAAATGTGGTGAGATATTATGTACCCTAATAAACTTTGCCTGAATATCAGAGAACAGAACAAGCCACTAGATTAAACATTGAGGCCAGGCAGTGATGATGCACACCTTTAATCCTAGCACTCAGGAGGCAGAGATCTGTCTGGATCTCTGTGAGTTCAAAGTTACCCTGGACTACATGAGATTGACTCAGTCTAGGAGAGAAAACAGAGCCAGGCAGTGGTGGCACACACCTTTAATGTCAGCACGTGAAATCTCATGCCTTTGCTTGAAAAGCACACACACCTTTAATCCCAGGAAGTGATGGCTGGGCAAGAAAGTTATATAAAGTGTGAGAAGACAGAACTAAAGGCTTTTCGGCAGAAGCGTCCCTTTCAGCTAGAGGCCTATCGGCTGAGGCTCTTTCAGGATAAGGAGTTGGTGAGGTAATTTCTGGTGGCTGTGGCTTACTCTGCTTCTCTGATCTTTCAGTTTTCACCCCAATATCAGGCACGGGTTTTTTATTAAAAGACCATTTTAGAAATTCAAGTCACAGTTAACAAAATACAACCAATAAGGACAATGGTGGATTTCAAGATAAACAGAAGAGGATACTATAAGGGTGGGGATGATGATGAAGATTATACTTATGACAACCACAATAACTACAAATATTTACTCTCCCTTTAGGTTCCAGATTATCATCCTAAGCATTTGGTAAGTATTATTCACTTAACCGTCACAATAATCCCATGAAGAAAAATTTACCTTCATTTTACATATAACAACATTCAGGCTAATCAACCTGCCCAAAGCTACACAGTTACGAAACAGTGAAACAGCAATTAAGAGAAATGGCAGATTGGCAAAAGAGTGGCCCGAGGACAGTTATCTCAAGTTGCCTTGGGTACAACACAGGGCTCCACGTACAGACTCAGCATCACACCCCTCTTGTCATATCAGAAAAGAATGGGCCAGAAGGAAACTGCAAGGAAATGTTAACAAAAACAAACAAGTCATGCAGTAATGCACAATTCCTTAGAAAAAGCACAAGGCACCAGAGTTACCTGAGGTCATTTATAGCTAGATCACCACTTCTTAGAAAAGACAGAGTACTTACTTAACTGCATTTTTCATAAATAAACAAGTATTCAATAAACAACTTTTAACTGAAAAATATGTGACACATATTTCTGAACACAATTTAGCACTTTACAGTTAGAAGGTTTACCTAAATTTTTTCTACGCCCTTTGTCTTTTTAACCATTTATAAGAATATTAAACTATACATATGCTGGCAGCTGTCCCTGGGAGACTACACCTAACATTTTTATGTTTCTTCAACTGAATATATAGCTATTAATTTCTAATTACTTGCTACATATCCAAAATGAAGGTTAGCATCTTATTTTATGATCAAGGCACAAAGTTTATGAAAAACTATATTCTGCCACTTAAAACAATATAAACAGAAACATTATTCATAAGTACTAATCTATACTTTAAATAAATTACTATATTCACATTGAGAACAGTTTGAGTTAATGTCAATATAATACATTAAATTCTTTATATCTACAATGTAATTTATATCTCATGAAAAATAAATAAGATAATTAACACCCAGAGAAAGAATTAGTCTTTCCTAATTATTTTTAAAGTTCAAACTAGAGTCAGAACAGTAAGATGACTATCACAGACTAAAAATTATAAAGAAAAAACCTTAACCATAAAAATACTATGCTAAATGACAGAAATGTAAGTAGTGCAGAGAACTAAGAAGCATACTGCTCCCCATATGCCTTGCTCACTAAAGCACAGTAATTTTCCATCAGTAAACTAAAAGGGCTGGCTACAAGACACGTGGATCCCCTCTAACCGCTCCATGACATGATGATCAAGAGGTGCATCCAAAACAACCTTTGCTCTACGGCAATAAGCTAGGTTTACTATTCAAGTAAGAGCAGCCACAATCAATATTCTACCGTAAGTATACAAACATGTAGAATGTAAGGAAACTTCAAGGACAATTAAATATCAATAGAAGATGATTTCCAGTTACTAATTTTTCAAGAGGATTGTTTGCCACTATAAGAGAGAAAGGGAGCTAAGACCACAACAAAGTAACTATGAACTAAACTCTGAAAGGTGCTGGGTCTTTTAAAGGAGAGAAGAGACTCCTATCTCTTCTATTCTTGTCAAAGGAAGAGGTGTCCACCACAATGTAAGGAAAATGTAGACAGATTTAAGACCCTTTATAGGCATGTGTAGTTTGGCTTAATAGTTCACAATCCCAAGACTATCGATCAATAACCAAATTAGCAACTGCCTGCTAACTCTCATGGGTGTTGTATACCAAAACCTGGTATCATATAGGGAGACAAAGATACCTAACAGAAAGCCCAGACTTCGGCTGTAAATGATTATAAAAGAACTTGTCTGTCTCCA
Source organism: Peromyscus nudipes (assembly GCA_902168325.1). Lineage (NCBI taxonomy): Eukaryota > Metazoa > Chordata > Mammalia > Rodentia > Cricetidae > Peromyscus > Peromyscus nudipes. The sequence continues at coordinate 32,557 of CABHPH010139891.1, forward strand.
TTCTTCATACCACTGCATTTCTAGGTACTCCAAACTTTCAAATACTAAAAGTTAGGAAAACTAAGAGAAATCCATCTAGGCACTTGAGAACTTGAGCAGCCAATAGTGGAATGGCCCTTAGGAGATGCACAAGAAACCACACCTAGATCCTGCAAGCTTTACCTAAGAAACAGACAACAGGGTTGAAAGAAACATCCAGGTACAAGAAAGCATAACTCTGAAGCAGCTAGATAGGAAAGCTCCAAGATATTTATCATCCCCATTTTCAAAGCTGGCTTCAAGAAAAAGTCAGTCTCTCTGCAATCTACCCATGTTTATATCTCAGACCCTATGATGGGAAAGCTGAGGCTCCAAACTCAAAGCATCTGAAACCAGTAGTGATTTCACTCTAACACCAAAAGAAACTCACCATGATTTTACTCTAGCTGAGACCAAAACAGCTCAACAAAAAACAGTAAATAATACAAAGAACTCTATAGCACGACACAACATTGCCAAACCTGTGCGGGAAACAATAAAGGAACAAATCTTACAGCACTGAGAGCACAAGTGAGCATTACAAAGTGTTGCGGGACATTTGATCACACTGTGAACCCCGAGATTGTATTATTTAAATAAAAGCAACCATAGGTCAAGAGGCAGAGCAAACAACCACTTGACTGGAACTAACCACAGAGAGTGAGGGGTGGTCGGGAGGTGGGAGAGAGAGAGGCACAGGAGGTAGAAGGGAGGGACATCTAGTTGGAAGAATTTTGTTTCAGACGGTGTAGGAGAGGGCTCTGCAGAGGAGGAAGGTCGGCCACCTGCTTTCTGTGTCTCTCTGAGCTCGCAGGTTTTCACCCCAGCATCTGACTCCCAGGTCTTTATTAGTAAAATGCAAAGACAGAGACTTATTTAAAATATTTGCCTCCCTCACAGCAGTGGCTATGGAGGCACAGTCAGCAGCTGAGGCAGCAGCTCTGCCACAGACATAAAACAACAACAAAGAAGGGAAAAACAACCAATTCCTAACTTCCCATTAGAAAGAATTCATCCCAGAAGAAAGTAAAATCCCATCAACAAAATACTGAGCAGAGTCATCCTACAATCTGTAACTAGAGAACACATTCTTCAGTATGAAAATGAAGTTGAGGAGAGATCCCTAGGTAAAAGCTAAATAAAAGCATTTATTATTAGCAGTCTCAGTGCAAAAATAATGAAGGAAATTATTCAATTCAGTAAAAAATACACGATGAAGCCAGAAACGAAGCAAAGAATTAAAAGCATTTAAGGGAGAAAATACAGAGATAGAAAACTTTCCACTTGGAAATATATAAGGGAAAAACTTTAAACCACCATTACATTACACATTAATGCACAAATTAAGACTCTAGACTATTTAAAGAAAAATAAAAATACCAAAAAGAACTTATATATCTACTAGATAGGAGAAATGTTTTTTAAACCACAGCAAGACAATGGACAGAAATAGGTAAGTAATACAATACTGCAAAGTTCTTACATTGTCATAAAGTGTCATTACTTCAAACAGACTGACAACTTAAAGATACGGTAAAACAGCTAAGAGCAGCCACTTAAAAAGATAGCCCAGACAAGACAGGTGAAAGCAAGGTAGAAAGCATGGGATGCTAAAGAGAATACACTTTGCCACAAATATAACAAAAGAGCTATTCAGAATAAGACCTGCCCCCAAAGAATAAGAAGAGATTAAAGCTAACCAAATTAGTAATTATATTAAATGAGATTAAAAAAATCAGCCACATACATAACTATTCTAAATAATGAATCAAACATTCCAGGTTTTCAAGACTAAACACAGGAAGCAGGGTGAAAGAATTGAGAAACATTCCTGATACTCAGGTTGTTCAGCTACCAAGGTTTAAGGTTCTCAGATGAACTGAGAGAAAAGTATTCGGAGAGATCCCAGGCCTTGAAGCTGGCCAGGGAAGGCAGCAGGTCCAAGTCTTCCTCTGCAATCACACTATGAACTGGACACCATATCTGCCCCAAATTCCTGTGTTGAAACACTACTCCCCAGTATGCTGGGTCTGTAAACAGGGCTTCGGGAAGGTACTTAGCTCATGAGGGTGGAGCCCTCCGGACGGGATTTGTGCCATGAGACATTGGGCTTGTTCTATTCTCCTTGCCCTCTGACATGTAAGGATACACTCAGGAGTCCATTCGCAATCCAGAAAGCAGGGTCTTACCAGTCACTAACTCTACCACACAGTTCTGTATATCCCAGCCTCTGGAAATGTGAGAAATAAATTTCTATTGTTCAAATGCTGCAGGCCGCAGGAATATATCATAAGAACTCAGCTGGTTATGGCAAAGTCACTACCTGGAGGAATCAGGGAATTCCTCCAGAGGAAGCCAAATCCCAAGAGTTTTTGGTGTTACTTGACTTGTTATAGATCAGCTGTATTCTGTTATGAAAATCATGTGTGCCTTCATAGTTTTCCCAATTGACTTTTCCCTAAGAAGGGCTAACAGTGTGGACTGATCACTCTCTGGACATACACATTCCAGGTATTTGGAGAACAGCCTCAGGAAAGGCTTTCTCTGGAATCAGATTATCTCCCTTAGTCACTTTCAAGGACTACAGGAAACACCACCCAGGTGGGCACCCAACTTCCGAGGATAACAATGATAACAGCCCACCTGCAAGTCTCCTGACTTAAATTCCACAAGGAGACACCACCCAGGGGGGCGCCCAACTTCCGAGGACTAACAATGATAGCAGCCCACAGGCAAGTCTCCTGACTTAAGGTAAATTCCACAAGGAGACACCACCTAGGAGAGGTGGACGTTAAGTAATAGCTTTACACAATTTAGCTCGGACCCTCCCTTTATATACCGGGACTTCCAGGGCACAGGGAGAAGAGAAAAGAGAATGGAAGAACTAGATGGGTAAGAACTTGAGAGGAACAAAATGAGATGGGGAAGAACTAGATTGAAGGGCTAGAAGAGAGAACTAGAGGAACGAGATGGAAGATGAGGAAGAGCCAGATGGGGAAGAACAAGATGAGGAAGAAAGAGATGAGGAGAGAGAAGGAGATGGGAGAGGAGATGATAAGGGAAGGAACAAGATGGATGAGAACCTAGAAGGGACAGAACTAGATGAAGGAATTAATATAGAACCTAGAGGGGACCACAGACAAGTGTAGAGAGAAATCAGGCTAGAAATGAGCTAAATATGAGAGCAGAATATAAGCTTGTAACTGACACAGAATAATAAGGTATATGGACTAAGGAGTTTCGTGTACATAGATTCATTTCTTCTCATCAAAGATTAATTATCAGCTGGTTGTAGATTCTTCCTGGACCCTGGGAGGGGACTATTGAGGGGCTGGACCTCCATAGTCCCCAATATTCAAGCTACCTATTCCATGTAATTTCCTGTTATAAACTCTGAACCTCAGCAGCATATGTATGTATTTAGTAACAATCCTTTGCGCCACATCTCTGAGAAAGAACATCTATCATATAAAACCTTTAACTTTTTAGCCTAGAATTAAAGGTAGCAGGTATCATCACGGCATCTTACTGTATTCTGTTCTCCCTTCTCCCTTCCCCACCCCACTTCTCACTGATCCCCCTTCTCACCCATTTAGTCCCCTTTTCTGATTTTTTTTTTTTTTTTTTTGGTTTTCCAAGACAGGGTTTTTTCTTGTTGTTTTTGGCACCTGTCCTGGATCTTGCTCTGCAGACCAGGCTGGCCTCGAACTCACAGAGATCTGCCTGCCTCTGCCTCCGGAGTGCTGGGATTAAAGGCATGCGCCACCACCGCCCAGCTCTCATTTCTTATTACATGCATTCCATTACTCCCTTGATTTCCTACTTCTCATTCTAAATTGCTTACAACCATTTTTATTTCTTTGTGTGTAAATTGTCCTTACCTATTTTTCTGATTTCTTTTTCAAGCTTTTGTTCATCTGTCCCTTCATTTTTAAAGATTCTTTATGTATTAGAAATAAGAAAGAGAAAAATCATAGACTTAAAAAAAATCCCAGCACATGTATCTGTTAAGACTCACATATAATAGAATCAATTGCTAGTTGTGCTCTAACTTTAGTGATGCTTCCAAAGTAGCATGTGAATGAAGCTGCAATTAAAATATGCTTTAACAATGATTATTAAATATTTTTCTGTAAAGTATGATTTACCTTTCTAGAAGAGATTTTGTGATGCCTTTTCTGGTGTTTGGTGTGAAGGCTGCTGTTTGAATGCTGAACACCAAAAACATTATGTTCAGACATACCCTGTCATCAGTCATCTTTCCCTCACTTCTCACCTCACGTACCCCATTGCTTCCCTACGCCGTGGCTTGCATTTCTTCCATGACACTAAAAAAGAACTTCCGCTGAAGACATGCTTCCTAGGTGAGGCATGACGTCCAGACCCTTTCCTTTTCTCTCTTTGTTGCTACAATATAGTATTTTCATCCTTTAAAACGCACTGTCTTGAAATTCCTTCCTTGAAACACTGTAAACACTTATTATTAATATTATTTATTATGTATATGTGGGAGGAGACAGTATGTGCATGAGACTGCAGGTGCCTACTGAGGCCAGAAGAGGGTGTTGAATCTCTGGAGCTGAAGTTATACACAGTTATGAGATAGTCAAGATAGGTGATGGGAACCAAACTCAGATCCTCTACAAGAGTAATGTGTGCTCTTAACTGCTGAGCAATCTCTCCACCCCCACTGTAACATCTTGCTCTCTGTACTTTTCCTGACAATTCATTTGCTATCATTTTATATCATTCTTCTCCTACCCTTCTCTGTATTTTATTATCTTCCATATTGATACTAAAAATACTATGAGAATTCTATTATCTTTGCTCTACTTTTCCATGTTTCTTTAACTGATTCAATTGCTTTTTTTATTCTAATTTTTGGGATGCTGGTGACTCTTAAATCTACCTTAGCTTGTGCAGTTATCTCTCAGTGTGCATGAGGGATTAGTTGAAGTACTCTCCTCAGAGCCTAAACCTGATCCTGCTCTCACCTCCTCTTTAAAAAGGTATAGTGTTTGCATATGACTTGCACACATCCTCCTGCTGTGCGCCACCTATAATACTTAATACAACCTAAGTGCTACAGAGTAACTTTACTACACCCTTAGCCAATGGAAAGAAAAAAAGAAAAAGAAAAACCCAGTTAGTAGCATCCAAGGATGGCAAACTCATGATTACAGAGGAACAACAACATACAGAACCCTGAAAGTACAATCTCAATCTGGAAAACACAAGATATCTCAAACTCTTGGGGAATTTAAAAAAAAAAATCAAAATTCAATATCTTAAATTAGAACTAACTGCATTAAGCACATAAGAGCCATTTACTTTAATATATATAAATTGTGTTAAATTTTTAAATGTTTGGCTGGCTAATTCAATAAATATTTGTTGAGTCCTTACTCTGTCACAAATACTATAGGTCTGGGAATTCAAAGATAAAAATCATATGGGAGTTGACTTCAAATAAACTAGCTCCACATGAAGACGAGTTTATTTCTTGAGACAGACAGACAAACAACTGCTGCACAGAGCTGGAGACAGAACGTGGAGGGCTTGAAGGAAGAACACTATTTCCTGTCACAGAGGCATCTCACTTCAGTTCATGTCTAGTCTTTAAGATGACAGGCAGGGATCAGTACCTTAAATGGAGGAAAGTATTCTGTGTTAGAAGAAAGAGTCTAGGCTGGGAAAGAAAGGTAAGAACAAGTATTCTCACTGGTCAGTTACGGCCTGGTTTTTTTTTTTTTTTTCAAATATGTTCTTAAAATTTCCTTAGTAAAAAACAACAAAACCCACTGCTACTTAATAAAAATAAAAATCTTGACTTAAGAATTTTATTAGGAACATAGTCGTCATTTTCATTTTCTTTTTACTTTGTGTATGTCTGTGGTGTATTCATATGTATGTCATACATGAGCACATATACAGGTACATGTGAACATACATGCTTATGGAGGCCAAAGTCAGAAGTCAGACGCTGAAGTCAGTTGTTTCTCCACCTTATTTAGAGAGACAGGTTCCTCACTGAACCTAGAGTTCACTGATTGGGCTGGACTGACTGGACGGGCTTGCCAATGAGTCCCAGGGCTCCTCCTGCTTCTACCTCCGGAGTACAGCTATGGTATGTGCACACTAGCTCAGCTGGCCTGGTTACATGGGCAAAGGAATGTGAATTCCAGTGCTTATGCATAAGCAGAGAGCAAGCACCTCACCTACTGGGCCCTGTCTCCATCCACCTCATCTTATTTAAAACCTTTACACTTTAAGATATGTATTGTGGAGTCTCAGTGAAATCCTACAATGGGATGAATTTTTACTGACTTAAAATGAAGCCACACTAAATTTTAATGTGCATTTTTTCAGGCATCTAATAAAGTTAATTGTTAAGCAAAAGGCAGGAAGAAATAGGAGCACTAGTACTAAAAGAATATGTAGTATTCATTCATTTTATTTTTAAATATGGGTTGCAGGAAGCAAAAATATGAAAAAAATCTCACAGAATTCATTTCCCTTAAGAAAACTTCATTAAATTTATCTCAAAAATAAAAAGGTTTTCTTTAAATTATCCTTAACTGAGACTGTATCTCTTAACAAACCATGAAGTAAAAGCCAGAGTGCTATTTGTAAGCACAGTGAATCTGACCTTTTTTATGGAAATTAACACTTCAGAGGATCACTAAACCATGATGGTGCTACTGAATCCATCAAGTATTCATGCAAGGTTTGGCCATTTGAGAAAAGAAAATAATCTTATTTTCTGATATCTCACAATTTTATATGTAAAGCTAATTATAATTTTTATAGAAGACTTATTCTACAACTTTCTCATATTCATTGCACTGGTCTGTGTCTTAGTCACTGTTGTATTGCTGTGAAGAGACACCATGAACACAGCCACTCTTACAAAGGAAAGCATTTAACTGAGGCTGGCTTATTGTTTCAGAGCTTCGGTCCATTATAGTCATAGCAGGAAGATTGGTGGCATTTAGGCAAACATGGTGCTGGAGAGGAGCTGAAACATCTACATCCAGATTGGAAGGCAGCAGGCAGAGAGAGACACTGGGCCTGGCGTGAGCATTTGAAACCCCAAAGCCCACCCCCGGTGACATACTTCCTCCAACAAAGCCACACCTACTTCAACAAGGCCACACCTCCTAATCCCTGTCAAGTAGGGCCACTCTCAAATGGCCAAGCATTCAAATATGTAAGTCTATGGGGGCCGTTCCTATTCAAACCTCATTCCATTCCCTGCTCACCACAGGCTTGTAGCTATATCATAATGCAGAAATGCATTCAGTCCAACTTCAAAAGTCCCCAGTCTTATCACAGTCTCAACAATGTTTAAAGTCCAAAATTCAAAGTCTCTTCTAGGACTCAAATCACTCTCTTAACGCTAATGGCACAGAATATATATTACCATTCCAAAAGGGAGGGAAGGGAGCAATGGGAAATACAGACCAAAGCAAGACCAAAAACCAACAGAATGAACTCCAAACTCTGCATCTCCATGTCTGATGTCAAAATGCTCTTCACATCTCCAACTCCTTTCAACTTTGTTCTCTCTCTTGGGCTAGTTCCACTCCCTGTTAGTAGCTTTCCTTGGCAAGTTTCCCACGAGACTGGCATCTCCAACATCGTGGGGTCAACACGGGAATCCAGGCTTCACCTTCACAGCTTCACTCAATGGCCTCTCTGGACCCCCATGCAGGGACACCACTCACACACACCTGGCCTCAGGGGAGTTACTTAGTCGTGGAGGCAGATTCCATAACCCCTAACTTCTATCCTGGACTCTAAAGCCAGAACCATGTGGCTGAAGCTGCCAAGTTCTGTTACTTGCTGGGGCTACAACATGATCCCCTCATTCAAATACAGTTTCACCAGTTTTCTGTTTTCAACTGTTTTCTTTACTGCCTAAGGGTGGTGGTCTTGGAACTCCCTCTGTAGACCAGAATGGCCTTAACTCAGAAACTCACCTGCCTCCACCTCCCAAGTGCTGGGATGAAAGGTGTGTAATACCACCGCTGGCCCTAAATTTTCTTTAATTCCTTTTCACAAGTTGGTGACTCAGCTGGGTGGGGTCTTACCCTGAGGTCACTACTCCCTTTATTCCATTTAGCATCAGGCTTTTCTTTCATCTGTTTATCTCCTTGAACATAGGACTTAGCTCCATTACACTTCCTGGTGCCCCCTTTCCCCTCAAACTGTATATTTTACATTTTTCCTTGCTTAATTTGCTCCTTTCATTACATATCTGCATAACCACGTGACACAGTCAACACTAGGCTGTTCTGAAATGTCCTCTGCCAACACCATTACACCAACACTCTTCACTTCAGCCTCCAGCAGACTTCTCAAGCAAGGGCAAAAAGCAGCCACATTCTTCACCAAAATGATCACAGGAATGATCTCTAGGCCACTTGCTAATGTGCTTCTCCTCTGAGCCAGGCCATCATAATCTACATAACTCTCAGCACCACTGTCTCCCCTACTCCTACTAATATGGTCCTTTTAATCCCCACTTACAGCCTTCACTTGCTTTCCAAATCCAAAGTCCCAAAGTCCAAATTCCACCAACAAGCAGAGTCAGGCTTGTCACACCAGTACCCTACTCCTGGTACCAACCTCTGTCTTAGTCCATGGTCTATTGTTGTGAAGAGACACCATGACCACGCTAACTCTTAAAAAAAAAAGAGCAATTAAATGGGGCTTCCTTACAATTCAGAAGTTTAGTCTATTGTCATCATGATGGGGAGTGTGGTGTCATGTAGGCAGAAATGGTGCTGGAAAATAGCCCAGAGTTCTATATCCAGATCAGAAGGCTGTAGGCAGAGAAACACTGGGCCTGGCTTGAGCATTTGAAACTCCAAAGCCCACCCCACCCCCCCCCCCCACCCCCACCCCCCCACCCCCACCCCCGTGACAACACTTCCTCCAACAAGACCACACCTACTTCAACAAGGCCATATATCCTAATCCCTGTCAAGTAGGGCCACTCTCTAACGAACAAGCATTCAAGTATATAAGCCTATGGAGGCTATGCAAACCACCACAGTCTGCTTAAGTTAGTAAATTCCAGACCTAGCTTTTCCAATAATAGTATCCATCTACAATTGATTCCATTTATTAAAGGAATAAGTTACTTGTTATCACTGTGTTAATTAATTACAGTCTCAATATATTAAGTGCCTTTAATATAAACATTCTAAAGAAACAGTACTGTAACTTCTATAATCAGAAGATATTAAAAATACAAACTGTTTATTGGCTCACAATGAATAAATCTCTACAAGCTAAAACTGGTAATCCTGGAGTTTGAGAGACATAGCTTCAAAAAGAAAAAGATGTGACAAGAAAGCTTGCTGTGGATGATTGATTGATAAATAAAACACTGATTGGCCACTAGCCAGGCAGGAAGTATAGTCGGGACTAGCAGAGAGGAGAATTGGGGAAACAGGAAGGCAGAGTGGAGGAGATGCTGCCAGTCACTAAGATGAGTAGCAGGATGTAAAGTACCGGTAAGCCACGAGCCATGTGGCAAAGTATAGATTAATAGAAATGGATTAATTTAACACAGATTAATAGATATGGGTTAATTTAACATAGATTAATAGAAATGGGTTAATTTAACATAGAAGAACTAGATAACAAGAAGCCTACCACAGCCATACAGTTTGTAAGCAATACAAGTCAATGTGTGTTTACTCGGTTGGGCCTGAGCGGCTGCGGGAAAGATTTGTCCTGACCGTGGGCCAGGCAGGACTGGAGAAAATTTCAGCAACAAAAGCTGGTCCATGAACCCTACTACTACAAAACTTCATCAACTTCTGTCAAGTCAAAAACATTAA